>JBAMYA010042007.1:0-14957 GCA_037176975.1 Arrhamphus sclerolepis | reverse complement strand
TAGATAGATAGATAAAGAAGAAAAATAAAGCACTGTCTGCAGTGGAACATTTTTACATAATAAATAAAGAAATAAATAAAATAAAAAATCCAACTTCCGCAGCACAAAAGAATGACAGCCCATTTTAGTACTACAGGATGAATCCACAATGCAAGATATTATGAGTGACAGCACTATAACCAGAAGTGCACATCATTTCACTTAAATGGGGGGAAAAAAACATTAAAAAAATAAAAAAAAAGCTTTTGTGTGCAGTTTTAATCTGCACTTCCAGAAGCATTTCCACACAGAGAGTGAAATTGTTGATGAACTTAATGGGACTATATTCAGAAATGTGAGGGAAAAATGCTTTTAGAATGCTTTAAACCCAAAGGGTAGCCCCTTGAGTAGTCTGACAAGAAAGAAGTATTTACAGGACAGAAAGCACTATTACTTGCTTATGTTTGTGTCTTAATAGATTGAACACACCAAGAAAAGCAACTTTGCATAAAAAAGGAACGCAGGGACCCTTGAGTTCTCAAGTTTCTTGTTACTTTATCTCACAACTTTTTTCTCTCCTAATTTAAGAGATGTTCTTTCTCATTCATTGGACAAATGCCAATAGAAAACATGTCCATGCACACATGGTGATTAATTCAGAAAAATGGAGGAAAAAAAACAGTAATTTTATTAGATGCATATTTCTGAAAGAAAATGTATTTATATTACACTATTTCAAAATTGTTATTGGCTTGGGCAGATCATCAGGACTGCACAAATATATTTTTTGTCTTCTTTCATTAAATATATACTCCTCACAAAAAAATGGTTTCAAATTCTTTTCTTTCTTTTTTTTATAAATGAAATGCATGAGCTTCATTTCTTTGATTGGGCTGTAACAACTTCATCAAGATTCTCGGTAGGGAGGAGGGGATGGCAAAAGAGGCATACAAGCAGAGGATGAATTTCATGTGGGACTAAAACATCCCTCCCAGTGATCTGAGGTGAAAATAAGAGGTTTTGACGTGGGCTGACTGCCTGAACATGTTTTGCCATAGTCAGTTCTAATTAATCTTCCTCATGAGAGACAAAGAAAAGGAAGAATTTTAGACAGTTCCTGTTTTCATCTGAGGTTTAACCGAGTCCCAACACACATTAACCATTCGCTGGTATGTCAGCACACCTATAACACATTTTTTCCACGCTCTCACACTAGATATCAGTGCCACACATCCACCCCCGTTTCCACTACATGTTAACACTCACTTTAACAAAGAAAAAAAAACAAGGACCAATCCCTCACAAAGATGAAAGCAACAACAGCAGCAACAACACATGGGTGTGTTGTCTCAAAAAATACTGAAGGTGACAGCTCGTAGAATGAATTATGAGCTACTCCCACAAACAATAGTGAGAAGGAGAGAGGTTGAAATTGGTAGAGATTCAGATAACCAGGACTGGGAAATGGGGATGCTGAAGCCCACAATAGTTATAAGGATAAAGGAGGACCTGACAAAAAAAGTCACCCAATTTAAAGAAGATACACAACTGAGTAAACGTGTGTCATCTTCTCTTATGCTGTATGATTGGTGTTTTTGTTTTTTTTCTTTTTTCATGGAGAATATAAGGGTGTATGTGTAGTGAGTATATATGTCTTATCATTTATTCATGGCCACATTTCTCCCTTTGGTGCCCATCAGAGCTTTTACTCCTCTTCCTCTCCCTCTTCTACTCACTCATTCCCTCACTTTCTTATTCCCTGTGCCATTTTCCCTCATCCTTCCAAATTTTCGCCTCCCTGCTTTTTTTCTATAACTGTCTTTTTCTTAGTCTACTTTCAGAAATCCCTTAACATTCCTCGCTCCCCCATCATTCAGCCGTGGGTGTGTTGTGGTTAATGTACATGTCCAGCAGCAGAGAAGCACATATGTGCTTATGAGAGAATGTGTGTTTGGCAGTTGGGACATACAGGTAGAAGGAGTGATGGGTGGTTGTCCCTGCTCTCCATGCCTCATCAAGTGCCTCATTACCTCCAGATGCCAGGCCCCCGAGCAGCTCCACCCCTTTAATCCAGCTCAGCAAACACACTCACACAAACATGCAGTTACCAAAATGGAGAGAGAAACTCTAAGTCTACTTCATTATGACCTGCAGCGATGGACACTTCAGAGAAAAAAAGAGCGCGGGAGAGAGATGAGAGAGGGGAGGGGGAATCAGAGCATAGAAAAAGAAAGTAAGGAGAATCCGCTTTGAACATATCTGAAAAGCAAAAAAGTTCCTTCTTGGCTCCATCCTTTAGCTCGTCCATTGTGCAAATGCTCCTCACCTCTCTTTTCCTCTCCCCTGCCTCATTCTCCTCCCACCCCTCTCATCTCACTAGCCTGTGATCTAGTGGTGCATGAAGTGCACAAGAGTACTATGGACGTGAAATGAGTGCTGAGTTTGAGGCGTGTGTGTGTACTTCATTTTAAATGCATGTTTCTTACATAAAGCTCTATTTAAGCTGTTTTCAGCATTGTGTGACTACATTTCAGTGTCACCAAATCTCCTCTTTCCATTTCTGTCTTTCTCTCTCACTTCTCTCCACATCTCACTCCTCATCGTCTTTCTTTCACTGTCAAATGTGATCTCTTTTCTAAGGTTTTCGCTATTTATCCAAATTTGTCTTTAATGTACAGTAATCCCACCTCTAAATAACATTATTTCTCCCTCATCTTTTACCTTCCTTCCTGTTTGGCTGCTTTTCGTCTGTCTTCTGCAGTGTGGAGCATGATTTTCGACAGCAGGAGGGACGATTTCAGGGTGTAATCGAAGCCCTTGAGGGGGAATACGATGTACCTGCACCAAATCTGACCAAGATCTCGTCAGCCCCTTCTTCCTCCAGTCGCCCCAGCACCAAGGCTCGGGTCAAGAAATTACGCAAGAAGTGTTTCTGGTGGCTCTAATCTTGAAAAAAGACAAATGGTGGATTTGTATATTTCAAGAGACCCAAAATGTTCAGGAGAAGAAAACACCCTTCTTGTGCAGGTGTGAAGTCCTAATGAATTTCAGAAGGGGATTTTTTTTTTTTTTTCCACACATCACAATGTAAATGCCGCTTCTTCCACAGCAACCCATACAAAGCTCAGCAGAACATACTGGTGGCCTAGTAGAGGAAAAAGGAAATGTGCTCAAAATGGAAATGAGAAACAAAGGGGCTGCTTAAATTTCTTTTCAAATAAGGATATAAGTCTCTTTTTTTGCCATTTGTTAAGCAGGACTTCAGCAGCTAATTTGTTAACTAACGTCCAGCTGAAACTGAGGACACTGCTCGTGGAGACCAAACCTGTGGCAGACAAATGAAGCATCAGAAGTTGGACTGATAATTTGGGATGGGTGGGGGAGGGGGCATGTAAGGAGCTCAAAAAGGAATGTAGCAACACCTGATGTACTAAAGGGATTTCAGCAGAAATGAAAATGATCACCAATCTGGAAACACAGACATTTCGCAGCGGCTCAGCGGCATTTTTGGAATGCAGAGTCGAGACCGTTTGAATACTACATTAAGAGACAATGTGATAGGCAGCTGATCAAAGACTGACTCTGTCAGAAAATTAAAATATCTGTCAACAATGGCTGATGGAGAGATTGATTCTCTCCCTTATTACCATCCAAAATGGAAGTGTTTTGCTGTAAACTCAATCTTGTTTCAAGGATTTTCAAACACACATGCATAATGCATACTGATATATGCACAAAGAAGCTTCGGGGCACTAATTTACACACACGGCAAACCCACTGAAAGACAAGCAACTACTCTCCCATGAACGCATGCATTCAATACATTTGTCTTCCAGAACAAACTAGCGGAAGACCACCACTCACTTTATTCTTAAAGATTGGCCATTATTAATGTTGTATAAATGTAACAATATTTGTGAAAAACTGAGTCAATGTGGCTTCAATGACTTCTGTATCATTAACACTAAAATCTAGCTGATGATGTTTGAATTTTTCCTTATTTATACTGAGTAAATTCCAGCACAAAAGGATGATGTTCCATGAAGTGCAATAATGCGTAGAGTTCTATTGTGTGAACAAAACGTAAGTTAACGAGGTGAATTAAAGAGAGGAGCCACAAAAATCCAGTTGCTTCACCCTTTACAACCAAAAAAAAAAAAAAAAAAGCATAGCTTTGCTCACAGTTTAAAATCCATAAAAGTGTTTTACAGTGTTCAAACCATACTGCCACTGCTGAGTGCATCAAGCTATAAACCTGAGCTATAAATGGGTCCACACGTCACTCAGAATGCACTAAAAGATTAGTATGTTCAATATGCTGCGCAAAAGATAAATTTGATTTAAGAATTATTGTCTCAGTAAAATTAAATCCCAATTAGAAGAAGAAAATAGCAACAAACAAAAGACAATGGAAGCAATGTCTGTTATGGGAAATGTAGAATTCCTGTATGGCCCTATGTCCTTTGAAAACACAGAGTAGTTTATTTTGTTCTAAATATAGGCAGACACAACATTTGCACAGTGCTTCCTCTACAACACTTCAGATCGTAACCAGTAATCTCATAAGGGCCTGCTTCAGCATCCTCGGGATGACAAGATGCCCCTAATTAAAATCCCCTATGACACCACACTAACTACCCAAAATGCCCTGTCATAGCATTTTTATAAGTCGTCCCTTAAGGGAGTGTGAGCTCTCACAAAGCCCCTCGTATCTTGATCTTCCACTTGTTGTTGCAATAAAAATGTGTATTTTAAACAAAAAAGCTGATGTCAAATTTATTTATGTCAGATGACACTGGATACAAAATGGAAAATATGACTTTTGAAGGCTTTGAAATACTTGAATGACAGGTTATACTGTTCAGCATGTGGAGTGTATGCCTGCATACTGTTTGGTGTGCAAACACAGGGATCGTATTTGTACTCACAATCAGGGCGTGCTCACGGCCCATCGAGATGACTGTCTGGTTGATGATTCTTAGCAGAGACACCACGATGTCCTGGATATGCTGGAATGTTTCTCCCTGACAGAAACAAGAAGCACAGTACAAGAGTAAGACAGATGAGATGAGGAAGAACAACTGAGAAAGAAGAAAAAGGGAGAACAAAAATAAACAATAGGCCATTAGATTTGTCAAATACAAACCCACACAATTGTTGGGGGCTGAAAAACTGGAAAAGACACTTATAAATAACTCCTCATTTGCCAAACAACCCTCCTTCTGCACCCACACAACCAAAATAGTCCAAATCTGGTCCCCTGAGATCATACACGTATCCATAACTTTGGAACGAAACTTCACACTTATCAGATTTTATTTGCGTTGTCATTTTTCCCTCACATGAACTCTCCAGTGTGAAGCCAATCACATTTGCACAGCCAAGTTTTACTCCACTTCTGTATGGAAGGTTGATCAAATGAAACTAGAAAGAGAATAAAGCTTTCTCAATCTGAAACTTTAAATCTTCTCACTTGAGAAAATTTGCCTCAACCAGAACATAACTTCAGTGAAGACGCATCAAATAGAAAAGGACTGGAGGATAGAATGAATCTGTGGGTTTTAAGAAACAAACTTTATTTAAATTATTAAATGGGTCTAAATTAAAATATAATTCGACACCATCTGCAGTGACAACAACATTTGGAGTTTCTCTCTCGGGATACTCATTCTGTCTCACACGCTATACGAGACACACAATGATGACATCAAAGTTAATGCTTTGCAGAATCAATGCAGCTGCAACCAGAGGACTAAAGAGGATGGCAGTCTTGAGATCAGATGCTAAAATAAACTGTCTGCAGAAGATTGCTGCCTAGGCTTAAAAGGACCCCACCACCGAAGACATACATTACCAGCACAGCTATGCATTTACCCGGACTTCATTCCCACAGTACCTCTGGGAGACAGGTTAGTTATGTCTGGATCCACAAATTGGATTTAAGCACTTTCAAATAACAAAGTGGACTGTTCTTCCCAAAGATCTGATTTAAGAGGCAAGAATGAAAGGTCGGCAGTTTAAATGTAGCCACTGAGTTCCCTTAAAACTCCATCGAGACATAATTATACTAAAGGACAAGAAGTGATGCATTCACTGTCATTGTTTTATTGTTGTTCAAAGACAGAATCAATGAGAATGGTGCGTGCAGTAGCAGCAGTGATCAAATTAAATACAGCAAATACAGGAGGTGAAGCTGCTCACAAAACTCTGTCTTCATCCACTATTTTTCAGAGTCTTTGGTAACTGAAAAATATATTTTATTCAGAGGAGTAAAACAGCTACAAGACTTCTTGCTTAAACAGAGACGTCCCAGCACACATGCATGAGTACCAACAGGCATGCTGGGCCGTCCCAGTTCCACAACATGAAAAGGAAGTCACAGAGAAAGGCTGCAAACTCACAGTTACAATACAAACTCTGCATCTGGTCATTTCTTTTCTTTGCAAGTTTATTATCATTTAAATTATTGTTATTTACATTCTAATGTAAAAACAATATGGATATATATGGATATGAATATAGAAAACAAATAATACTAAAATAATTCAAATATAATAATTTAGACCTAGTGTTTGTACTGTATGATGAACCTTTGAAGTGAGATGTGACCTGAATAATGAAAAACATATTAAAGTAGGGCAATAGCCTCTCTCAAAGGCCTATGGATAGTAGGCAGCATACACAGCCAAGTGCATAGTGGTGTGGACTGGTAGGAGCTCATTTTCATGGAGATACTAGCTCACTACGGGAGCATTTTCACATCCAAATACACCTTACTACTAATATTGCAGGACACATAATCATACTGCCTGTATCTACAACACTGTTAGTATAATCTGATGCATATAAGTGTGTGTGTGCGCAGGAGAGAGAGAGAGAGAGTTTTGTTGTTTTTTTGTTTTGTTTTTTTAAATTCCTCTTTCCTCTTTAATTTCTGCATGTTTCTCTGTGTGTGCATGTGTATGAGCGTATGAACCGTGGCCTGATGGCAGATGATTTGAAGGGCCTGATGAAAATCAGGCAGGTATGATTAAACCACGTTAAAAGCACTGACTCACCGACTGGGGGCACTGGCAAGATAAACAACTTTGTCAGCATTTGTGTGTGCCATCTTGCATACCATTTCTACCTCTGTCTCACACACTCTTTCCACTCATCGGTTCAGGAGCAGCCGTTGAATCTAAATAAGCCTTCAGTAAATCTTTTTGGCTCAGTGGAGGTATTTCGGTCTCCTAGAAAGAGTTTCTCTGACAGCTATCTCTGAGCAGAAAGAGAGAAATAATGCTTTTTCTCTGCGCTAAATGTTAATACTGTTTACTTTTTCCAAACTGTATCCAGGCAGATTTATCATGTTTACAACATGTAAATACTAGACTGAAATGACCCATGTCTGTGCAGAATCAATAGCAGGTAATCACCAAACGGAGAATGCTGCTTAGATTAGCAAATCTGGTTATGGGCTTCAGGGATGCCATCCAAACAAATGCAAACTCATAAATGCAGATTGGTCTTTATGCTCAAAATTATTATGTTTTACATGAATGCTTCATCTTAGTTTAATTAGATCATTTTTGATCCGTCTGCTTTTTATCATTGAACGATGTATAATATAGCTGTCTGGATAATGATGAGGCATACTGGTTGGAATTGCTGAATGCAAACAGATCACAGATCATGCTGCGGAATATAATGATTGTATATATTGAAGTTAAGACATTTTAATATTAAACTGGTTAAAACACAAAAAAATGTCTTGTAAGTGGGATATGAGAGGGCTTTTAAGAGTATTTCAGGCCTTACATAACAGAAGGTCGAAGTTACAGTGGTTTATAGTTCTTTAACGTTGTATTTAGGGATTCATTATAAATTTAACATGATCAATGTTTATATATCTTGAGACATTTTACAGCTGCTTTGTACACGACTGCAATCTACTTAATTTGTGTAAAACAGAGATTGAACCACGACCAGAACTCATAGATTCCTCATAAAGTATTTGGGCCATATCATAATTAAAAGGCTAATAGAAACTCTCTAACTTATAGCAGCTTTCAGTTTCACCCTCTTTATTTAAGTAGCCTATTGTTTTGGAGAAGCCATTTGTCAGTATCCATATTTCATCGCACACATGGTAACAATGTATGGAAGAAAGCTGCAAAGTAACTTCAGAGATAATTTAACACAAAACCAGCCCCAGAACTTCAACATACATCTTTCACATTAACAACTTTTCTGTCTTTCCTTCTCGTTTTGAAGCTCTCTTTGCTTTGACACATCTCTTGTGTGACATGTAATTAGGTGAGACCCAGATCCAGAAAGAGGATGCTGAAAAGGCAAAAAGGGGGCAAAAAATGATGCAGGAAAGGGTAGGAGATGACAGCTATCTCCTACCTTAACCTCCTCCGTGTCTGTTGTTTTCCTCAGATCTCAATTTCTGTTCTCCTGCTATTGTTTCTTTTTTAACATTCGTCCATCTACAGTGCTGCCTCTAACATACAGTCCTGTAGAAGAGCAATAAAAAATAAGGCAAAATGCAGAGGACGGTGTGTGTGGGAAAAACTAAGCTCCCTGTTCACTCAATGGCCTGTAGAATCCCCTTTAGTGTTAACTTCACAACTCATTAAGGTTTGCTGCCATTTGTTTATATACACCTTCTTATGTCTTACTCACACAACAGCATTGAGGCAGCACTTGACAGTGGGCACATCTGAGGCGCCCACCCCACACTAATAATCAATTAAATATCTTCCCCCTTGGTACACAAATAAGCTGCTTTGAAACAGTCCTGCCTCATGTACAGTCTCATTGTCTACCACTATGTGTTGTTGCTGATACTTGCAAAACATGAAAAGCTGAACTTCAACGGCTGACAGGAGCAACGCTGCCACCACGTCACAATGAACCTACAATTCAGGTCGGCAAAACTTGATGATACCCCCCGACACCCCAAATTGAAAGTCAGTGGACAACAATGCTGTTGATGCTGTCAGTGCGTACCTGTGAGTGAGGGGATAAGGTCTCATAAGACATTTCAATGGAATTAAAGTCTGGACTTTTACTGGGCCGTTGCAATACCCTGAGTCATTTCCTGTTCAGCCATTATGCTGTAGATTTACTGGTGCTCAGGATCAATGTTCCAATGTCACTCAAGCTTTAGCTGTCGAACAGATGCCTTTACATTTGACTCTGGGATACTCTGGTGTACTGAGGAGATCAAGGCTGAATCATCCCCTCACCCCTCCACCACTGTGCTTCATGGTTGGTTTGAGGTGTTTGTGCGGATGTGTTGTGTTTGACTTGTGCAGAATGTGCCACTGTCTATTATAGTCAAGCATATCCCGTCTGTTCTCTTTAATCCAAAAGACATTGTTCCAGAACTCTTGCTTTTAGTTAATATCCAACTTTGCAAATGTAAGCAGTGCTGCCATGTTTGCCTTTGAGAGAGGAGGCTTTCTCCGAAACAGCACCTCCAAATAAGCCATATTTATGAAACAAACGTTCCGATTGTACTGACATGAACTTCATCACTTTACATGCTGAGGTCTGAGACTCTTAAGAAGTGTTTTTTTTTTTCTTTTTGTCTCTGATCATTGCAATTTAAGATTTTGTGGTGAATTTACCCAGATATCCACTTAAGAGATAGACAGAATAATGTTTCTCACTGTAAAATGATTGCCAACTGCTTGGATTTTTTTTTCTTTTACTCCACACATCACTGTCAACACTGCCATTGCCTCTCTCTCTATAGCTTTCTTTTTCTTTTATCTTTTCTGCTCTTCTTCATTTAAAAAAATAATAATCCAACATAGTTTACTTAATCATCCAGAATATAAACATGTGTACCATATGTGCATGTGTGTTTATATTCTGGGTGCATTTGGATGCTCTGTACATGACTGTATTTCTACTTGTCACGTTCATCTGACTCTCTGCCACTGTTTGCTTTTATTTATGTCTCTAAGTCAGTGCAAATTCATCTCCTGGAAATCCTTCTACTCCACTTCATTTGTTAATTTGCTCGCTTCTTTTACAGAAAATCGTCTCTTGGCTCCCCCTTCATTCACAGATTTTAATAAATGGAGCCAAAAAAAAAGTGTACCTTTACTTCAAAGACTGAGCAGACTGTCAAGAACTTGCAAAGGCAATTAAAGAACCTTCAGCTGGATGCTGGTGGCGTGCTTGTTTTGCATGCAAGCGTGAGGATGTTTATTAAAAGTGTTGGCCTCACAAGCTTATTCTTTCAACAGCCTAAAATATACAACAAAGTGTGGGAGACAAGATCAATTAGAGTCTAACTGGCCAAGGCCCGTTTTATCCTATGAGAGGATGACAAGAAGAAGAAATTGCTTAAGGTTTTTTTTCTCTTTAGGGAACAAGTATCACTGGGTAGGCACAGACAACTCGATGCCACAGCGCAGTGTCTATAGCTTCCCACATGGTTCCCACGTCTGTCTGCGCAAACCAATTAGTCCTCCGCAGACACACATGCAATCCCATTCATGCTATCTTTTGAGTCAGCTGTATCAAAGCTTCCAAATGCAATCTGACTGCAGTATAATGTAGAAGTGAGGATAAGTGGCAGTTTTTCCCACAAATTCTTTCTTCAAAACAAGCTGGCAGCTTTGCACCTCATCCTATTTGTCAGTTGTATGTTTATTCTAAACGGAGTTTGATCCAGGTGCACATTCAGTCCACATGGTAGAAAACGTTTGGGACTCTTTTTGCAAAATTTACATCTCTCAGCTTTCCTCCATAGGCTGACACAGAAACCATGAATTAGATCAAACAGCTACATTGGTCCATTGTTCAAAAGAAAAAAATCAATATTATAGTATTACGCATTAATGGCTTCAGTATACAATGACATAATTTTCCTTGTTGATTTCCCTACAGAGACATCCCACTCTGTGACGATGCTGTTTTATGTCTCGCTAAGTCATGCAACAAGCTCAGTTTCACATCTGTCACCTCTCTTTTTGTTTTCTATTTCACTCTAGCTATGAAATGTTCAGGGATTACAATTTAATACACATGGCTAGGTTTAGATGTTACAAAAAAGACATAATTAGTCTGACATAAATTCATAAATAAGCATGAATAGGGCTTATACAGTTTACAGTCTCTGGATGTTGTTCCTGTGATGTGTGGAACGCTGCCTACACAGAAAAACATGCATCAAATACAGTCCTCTCTCACAATTTCAATGATGACATTTGAACCCTTTAGAAATGTGGACAAATGGCAACTCTGTCAACAACACCAACAGTGATGCCTCGCTGGCTGAGAAGCTGAACCACTTCTTTGCCAGGTTTGAAGCTGACAGACCTGGAACAAACTTGCTGTCTCCACCAGCCTCAAATAGTCATACTCTCACTTTGCAAGAACATGAAATTAGATGTTCACTAAAGACCATCACCCCTGAAAGGTAACAGGGCTGGATGGAGTGCCCAGTAGAGTCCTTAAGTCCTGTGCTGATCAGCTAGCAGGAGTCTTCACCAGAATCTTCTACAGCTCCCTGTCACAGGCCACCATTCCATCCTGCCTGGAATCAGCCACCATGATCCCCAAGCCAAAAAAAAAAACATTCCCAGAGGACCTTAACAGCTACAGACCAGTGACATTGACACCAGTTGCCATGAAATGCTTGGAGAGACTGGTACTACAGTACATAAAATCGAGCCGTACAGCCTCTTTAAACCCTTTGCATACCAGTCAAACAGGTCCACAGTAGATGCTATCACCATGGCAACGTATGCAGCGCTAAATCATCTGAAACATTGCAAGACCTACACGAGGATGCTCTTTGTGGACTACAGCTCTGCATTTAACACCACATCCCAGACATCCTCATCAACAAGCTGCTTCACCTGGGCCTCTGCATAACTATCTGCACCTGGATAAGTGACTTCCTCATGACTTGTTCACCAGTTGTCCAATTGGGCCCTCATCTCTCCTCTGCCATCACACTGAGCACAGGTGCACTGCAAGGGTATGTACTCAGGCCTCTGCTATACTCCCTATACATCAGCGATTGTACCCCAGCTCATCCAACCAACACAATCATCAAATTTGCTGATGACACTATAGTCATTGGTCATTGGCTGAGATTGAGAGGCTGACAGCGTGGTGCCAAGGCAACAACCTTGAGCTCAACATATCAAAGACCAAAGAGCTGATCCTGGACTTTATGAGGAAGAACTTACTGCATCACAGTGTGGTATGTAAGCTGCACTGTGGCACAGAAGAAGAAAGCAGAGGGTCATCCACTCTGCAGAAACGATCATTGGCCGCTCTCTGCCCACACTGGACAGCATTGCCTCATCCCGATACCTCAGCAGAGCAAAAAGCATAATCAAGGACTCCTCTCACCTAAGTCATGAACACTTTCAGTTACTTCCCTCAGGGAAGCATTACAGGTCTGTCAGAACCCGCACATCCAGATTCAGAGGCAGCTTTTTCCCCACAGCCATCACAACTTGTGCAAAATATAGAACATGTATCAACTAGTATAATGTGTTAGAATGCAGTATGTATGTGTGTATGTGTACATACATACACACACATGCGTGCACCCACACACACATATAAATATACATACATACATACATACATACATACATATATATATATATATACACACATATATATATGTATATGTATGACTACACCCCCAGCCACTGAGGCAGATATACAGTTCATATCAAAAGTTCAGTTAAAGCTCAGTTGAAAGCACAGTCCCAAGCTAGTTGAAGCTGGCAAGAATAGCACATGCATGGGGTGTCCTTGGGCAGCCTGTACATTTCATGAGATGCTTTATGGCCCAGTGGGATAGCCTGTATCAGACAAGGCCTTTGCAAAAGGGAGAATGTTTGAGAGAGGGGTATGGAAAGGCGCACAGACTGCAGCTCAAGTGTACCTGTAAGAGAGGGCAAAAAGGAAGGCCAGCCGGGTGCCGTGAGGCTACATGAATTAGATCAGGAAAAGTACCATGGATGAGACCACCCCAAAAGCTTCTTTGGCAAAGGCCATCCCAACGCCTTCAACACAACCCTAGTCAAAGGTGTATAACCTGTTGTTCTACTGTGAAAAATCAGTTCTTTCTGCAGAAACAACTTGGGCTTTTGATGCTGTATGAAAATAAAGCTCAACTGGACCCAAGATTCTTCGCCTCCTGCTTGACTTTCTGTCTTATTATTTTTTGAAGCAGTTTTGTAACTTAGAAATTTTGAAAGGAAAAAGGAAAAGACTTAGATTTCTAAAATACAACATTGGACTTCAAGCCAAGGACCAAGCTTCATCATCTACAAGCCCAGAGCTTGGTCTTCAAACCGGCCTGAATTTCCTCCACGTCAAACTCACTCACAGACAAAGAAACAGAACTTAATCATGATGCATCCTGTCTGTCTGATTCTGATTATGTTTTGCACTGCATTTGCACTTTTTAGTTCTGTATGTATACAGGTATTTATATTGTGACCCGTCTTCTTAAACGTATGTGTTTGTATGACTATGTGCGAGAGTATTGCGTGGGTGAATGCATTAATATATATTTCTATGCACCAGGAGTAGCACTTTTAAATTTCGTTGTGATAACATTCAACAATGACAATAAAAAGATTCTGATTCTGAAATAATACTCAATACTTAGTTAATAGTTTCTACCTAAACAGAAGAACAGTGCAGACCTGTGTGTTCGTATTTTTAATCTCATCTACTCATAGCTTTATTATGCAGACTGGGTACACAGATACACAGAGTTCACTTCACAGTTCAGGTTGAGTTACTTAAGTGCATCTCAAGTAATCACTTAGAATATAATTTTGTTTCCCACTGACATTTTGTTCTGCGGAAAACAGAACTGTTATTGCAAAGGGTAAGCAGATCCATTTTAATCATCCAGATACTGTTGGATTTTACTAACAAATAGGTTTTCGGTTTGTGTATTGGCTAGAGCTACAGTGAAGCTTGCCATAAAAGTTGGAATAAGGGGACAATAAAAAGAGTGGATGAAAAGAAAAGCTTGGCATCCAGCAGGGGTTATGTTAGCGTGCTCAAAGTCTGTCTACACAAAGTGCTTAATAAATTTCTCCTTTGTGTGTCCACTTGTGGACTAAGAGGTCAGATCACAATATATCTTCAGTGTTCAACGGTTGTTGTGTGTCTTACCACGTTATTTCTGCTGAGGACCTCCAGAATGTTGTTGAGCAGCTCCAAACTATTTCTCCTCTCATCATGAGGTCCATCAGCCATACTGGCCAGTGCCCCACTTAACTCCCGAAGCATCATGGGTAACAACACATCGCGGCACTCTGCAGAAAGAAGCACACATGTTCAAAGATGATATCTTTAATAAGCAGACATGCAATAGTAGATGCACTCAGAGACTGGAGACTAAGGCTGCTTATGAAGGCATGACGTCTTAACTTATCTCTTTGGGTTTAAGAATAAACAATAAAAATGCACAACATCAAGATTACACATAATCTCTTGCTGCCAATCTGTTCAGAAACCTAAAGCTGGGCTTTTCATTTAATCGATGCTGCACCTTTGGAGAAGGCTGTACCTGTACAGCTTTGAATAATGAGGCCTCCAGACCTTGAAGAAGAAATTCAAACCTCACTTCAGACTGCACAATGGAGCGATATCAATCAAATGTATTTACAGTTTAATGCACGTCAGTCTGCTGTTTTGTCAGATACTCTGTCAACACATCAATCACAGAGGTGTAACATTTTCTCTTCCCCATCTCTCTGATTAATCCTACTCTTTACTCCTCCGCCCAGGCAAGAACTGAAGTTATGCGACCGATGCCGTTTGTTATTTGTCAGTAAAATTATGATAAACTACCAAGCTGAATTTGATTTAACAAAAAAAAAGTGCTTATCAAATTTAATTTCCTTAAAAATTGTGAGACAGCACATTAGTCCTGAAAGAAAGTGATTTGTACACACACACATATATATATATATATATACAGT
>JBAMYA010042006.1:0-14957 GCA_037176975.1 Arrhamphus sclerolepis | reverse complement strand
TATATATATACATACACATACATATGTGTGTTAGTGTCCTCTCTCCTTGTATTACAGTTTATTATTATTACAGCACTTTAGCTCATAATCCACATTTAAGCTGTCATACACCACAAATACAGGCTCACATGCACACACAGGAGGGGGGTGGGGGGGTGGGGGGCATTCAGGGTTATGAGTGGATGATTGTCGACTTATCTAGATCATTTCCTTGTCAGTGAAATGTGTGCACCCCCACACACCCTCTTCCCTTCACCCCTTCCCTCAGTGTCATAATCAACACAACACACCCCACCTCGAATTCCAAAATCTGTTTTTAACTTTTTATCTGACTGTTATAAATAAGTGTCCGTCATTTTACAGGTGCATGAAAAGACGCTAGAATGTCTGACAGGCAAAATGCATTCCCACCAACCTGACCATAAATCTTAATTATTTCACTCACTTTTGATATTTTAGGTTACTTAAATATCTTCTCACATACAGGCTCAGATGGTTGCAAGTCAGCAAAGGATCATTATCTTGCAACAGAGACTACTGCCTGTCTCCGCTTTCCATCTTTTCTCCTCAACATTCATTTAAATTCCCCCTTTTTAATGTATAATTCATTGTAACCTAATCGGTGTGTAGTGTGATTAACCCCCAGGCTGCAGCCCTGGAAGCTGAAAACCCTCCCTCTTTATACCAATGACCTGTCAAGGTCAAAGGCATGCTAGGTATTCTCCACACAAGCACAGGGTTACAGGCACTGCAGTGGCAGAAAATAAGGACTGAAGAGAGCAAGCACACTCTCAAGTTGGCGATCATTAGGCGCTGTGCACCTGTCGATCAATACAGGCAGTGACATGTTCAGAGCCGCCATATACATGTGCTTTTGCCTTATCGTGTTTGCCTTTTTCACATCTGCTGCTAAGATTTACAACAGATTCAAAATCTGAAATATTAAATATACATTTTCTCATCAAAAGTGAGTCTTCGGTGATTGGAGATTCCTGCCGTGTTCCTGTTTTACAGTTTGTTCATAGGTGAATAAGACAATTAGTTCAGACAAAGACATTTTGATCACACAGCTCTTTGATTACATCACAGTCCTAAAACTAAAATGTCATGGGTTTTGACCCCAATCAGTATTTTAAGTGAGCTCTAAACTGAACTAGTTTTGTGGAAACACTGCGTTAATCCTTTCTGGGTGAATACGCACAAATTTAACCTGAGGATTTTTTTTCTTAAATGTTCGAGCCAAAGACATTTTTGTCTTTCATTGTCATTGTGTATTTGTGCGGTGAGACAAGACCAGCCTGCGTCTTTATTTTTTCAACCTGATCAAGTAAAGCAAGCATTATTTCCGGGAGAGGTTAGGCTCTCTCCCTCTCGCTACGTCTTATCTCTGCTTACTGAGAGCAGTCAAACAGAGGTGACATGGATAATGGAGCGTAATGTATAAACATATTAGCTCCCAGCTGTTTGTTGGGGGAAACATTTTGTATGGAGCCAGGGAAAGGGGGCAGCTCAACAATGGCACGATGGATATATACAGTCTGAAGACAAAATGAGCCTCTCTGACTTCAAGAAAGCTAGCCGTAAATAATACAGCTGTTTCCAGAGATGTAACTCATTAAAGTAAATCATATCATCATATCAGTCTGTCATCTGAAGGCTATGATCGAGGGTCCTCAAAAATGGTCTTTGAGGATTCTGACAGGACCTGAGCCGCCAAATGATGACGGTTAAAATCCAGCAGCAGAAATGATCAGGTCACATGTCACATGACTTCTGTAATCCATACTTCTATATATGAGTACAAAACATAGAGCAGAATCTTTCCCTGTGGGGGTCTGGGGTCTATATGTGCCCAGACACTTTGCTTTAAATCACACTGCAGCTTTTTTTTTTTTTTTTTTGCCTCGTATCTGCTTCATAGATGGCTGGGATGCTCGCAGTGCAGTCAGGGAGGCCCCTGCTGTGATTTATGTCCTGTTTGCTCCCCATAGTGTTTACACTTTACACACACATAGCTGCACTCATAACAGTTCTTGTGTAATAAAGTAAATATGTGTGTGTGAGACTATGTGTGAGTGTGTGTGTGTGTGCTGGAGGTTTGTTTCTTCCTTTATTGATCCAGATGATTAAAAAAAACAAAAAAAAAAACACCCAATGTAACCAAAGAGGTGATGGATGAAGTGAATTATCATCATAAAAAGTTTGGATTTAATGAGCTCCAGCTGTAAGGCCAGCTGAAAAACACTCAACACATTTCTCTTTCTCCACTAATTCCTCTGTTTCTGACAAATTGCCTGAAGGTGTTTCCAATGAAATACCCAAACATCGTCCAATGTTTGCCACTGAATTACCTGGACCTCACTTTTCTATTTCTTCCATTTTACCTCTTTATTATAACTGAACTACACTCTTGCTTTTTCACTAAATCAACTTCCTCAGCCACTTTCCCCCACTGTCTTTGCTAAATAAAAGTCTTTATACAGAACCTTTTGCCATCAACAAGATTGGAAACAAAATGATAAGAAAATATAAAAAAACACCAAATAAATTGTAGCTATTGATTACAGTGCTGTTATGTGTAGTTAAAGTTGAAAATTAACCTTTTTCCAAAGGTAATATACATTTTAACAAATAACCTGGGAAATTACTTTTTTATATTTTTATTTTTGTTGTTGTTTGTTCATTTGTCATGAAGTAAATTAAAGTAAAACACATCAACACGAAAGACGGATTCTCACTCAAGTTTAGTGTATATCTAAAACGTAGATTTAAGATATCAACCCACCGCTGCAATGTGTTTCCCGTGACAGCCTTACAAAAACTATATATACATATACATATATTTATATATACTTCAAAATATCCACTGAGTTAAAAATGCCCAACTTTACCTGAATATCAAACTATTCAGAAAAGCAAAAGTAACAGAGCCAAATGATGGATCCATGCACTTTTCTAGAATTCATGCTTGAGCTATGATGCTACAGGTCGAGATCCCCGCAGATCCCCGGCATACCTTTGTTGGTAAGCGTTGATTCCCTGCACGTTCTGCGGGGTCCCGTTCGTAGCTCCGGGTACAGGGACCGGCACCCGACCTAGCGGGGGTCCGGCCACCATCCCACCGCCACCGGCTGCTCCAGCTCCTGCCCCTCCGGACGCCGAGGCAGTCACCTGGACGCTGAAATCCGGGAAGATCCTGATCATGGTCCCGACGGTCTCGGGTGCGCTCCCGCGTCTAATGTGACACCTCTGGGTGCTTTCTCCCAACACTGAGCGCAACTGATTGCTGGGATGCCTTGGATCAATTGAGTTATTGAATCAGAAATTAAATGTAAAATAGAAACGTTCTTGTTGCTTTATTCCTCCTTTCTGCCTAACTACTCCTCTGATCTAACTCTCAAACTAATCCGGCTCATGGTCCTGGTGCGTAAACAATCACAAATCAATGGACCAACAGATTGTTGAGACTACTGTGTGTATACTGACTATACAGAAAACATCGTTAACATTTTAATGACACTCCTAGTTTTTTTTCTCTCTCTCTCTCTTTTATTCTATTCTACAAAGATAAAACCCTTCGCTCCAAATCGTGGTCCAGGTGTCTCCGACGTGCGCTATCTCCTCTCTTCCTTTGCTTTCAGCAAACAATTGATCGGTAGATCTGAGAAGTGCTTATTTCACCCACTAAAGGCCGATGGACAGTGGCATCAGGGTCGCTGTCAGCCGGTGCAGGAACTGCAGGCACACCTCTTTTACGCTTCCTCTCCTTCCGACAAAGGAATCCCATCCAAGCTCCTCTCCAAGTGGTATCTACCGACTGCTCAGCGGATGTCTGTGGGAACGGGGGACGTGGAGGACGCAGCCAGTCAGTGAGTGAGTGAGTCAGTGGGCTCAGTCAGCGCGCAGCTCTCAGCAGCACGAGCTCGGCAATAACAGTGATGCCACACGGTGATACAGCGAAATAGCAGCAGTGGCGACAGCGCAGCAGTGTGTTGGTATGTCGGCGAGCGGCTGTGTGTGCGTCTTGTCCTCTGGGCTTCACAGACACGCACGCACACACATACGCGTGCGCGCACAACTGTTGAGAACGAAAGGGATGGGTGAGGGTGTTGTCTGCTCATCTGGAGGACATTTCCTCTGACTTCACGCGGAACGGTGCACCTTTAAACTGGACTTTAAAGAAACTGCGCCGATAAGAAACAGACAGTTTTATTTCAATTTTCACTATCAAAACGCATCACGATGTAGGGAAACTCATAAAACAACTAAACCGTAAGATAATAAGAAAGATGATTCAATAGTATACAGACAGAACTCAAACATGAATAATGAGACTCGAAAAGTGTCAAACTTGTGCCGTCTTTGAAAAACTGCTTAAAGAATGAAAACGGTCTTCTCAGTGAAAAAAACAGTTCAGTTAAAGTGCATAATTTGCTTTAGACAACGATCTACAAGGTGAAGTCAAACCTTCAACCCTTGTTGTATTTGTGTCAGCTCAGTTTGGGGATGGAGGTGGAGGAGAGTGGCGGGGCATGTGCAACAAAGACGCACAGACCCGAAGTGTGATAATGTCTCTGTTAAGGCAAGAAGGTGATGTGTGCTTTTCATTATAATTGGTGTGAGACAGTCCGTGACGTCTTTTCTCTCAGATCTTAGCCCAGCGTAGCTGAAGCCTATCCCCTCTCCTCTCTGCGCTCGCTGGAGCTGCCTGCCTGTGTGCTCAGACTCCAGAATAAAGTCGTAGTTACAGAAACCGCCTCTCAGGTTGTCTCCTCCCCTTCCTCTCTCTCCAACTCCTCTGGCCAAAGCGTTTCACTTAGCGTCGCACTACGACATATGGCAGAACTTTCCATTTGTTGGTGGTTATCTTTAAGTTTCGTTTTATTCTCAAAAACATGAAAGACTTTGATGGTTCAAATTCACATAGAATCTTTATCTCAGTTTGAAGCAGTACATCATATTTGTATTTTTTTTCCCATCATCGTTATCATTATTATTATTATTGTTATTATTATTATAATGATAATAATAACAATAATAATAATGGTAATAGTAGTAGTAGTAGTAATGCACAAATTAAAAAAACACCTGTGTTAATCTTAAACAAATAGGCCTATAAATAAAACCACATTTTCATCACTGCCAGCCTGATCCTGAATGTACTTGTCACATATGAAGGTTTATGCAAAATTCATGAATTAGACACACTGCTCACACATTCATCGTGTCATGTATTTGTTTTTTATTATCATTATTTGTATCGCCCTTGTGAAGCAATTTGAGGTGTATCTTTGTGAAAAGTGCTATATAAATAAAATGTACTTATTTATTCATGGCAGTCTGCACAGCACACAAGGGATGCCGTCATGAAACATGCACAACAGTAGGCTACTCCCCAATGCTATTCAATTCAGCTAAATTCAGTTCAATTCAATTCAGTTCAGTTCAATTGAACTGCAGACAAAATTGAAACTACATAAATCTCTCCTCTCTCTCTAAAGGGGGCTCCACTTGACTTCACATGCGACCATCTGACAACATGGGGAAAAAAAAAGAAAAGACAATAATGGGCAGGAGCTTCCTCAGGGAGTGAAAAACATAAGAAGACAAAAAGAGGAGCATGACAGTGATAAATTGAGACAATATTACTTGTATAATGTCAAATAGCTGCATGATGCTTGTTCAATGTTAACATAAGGCAAGAGACACTTGAATAATAGTGTAACCTCCTTGAACAACACACTGTTTTGTTTTGTTTTTTGTTTATTGGCTTATTGTTTTAATAAGGAGAGTTGAATGTGAGAGTAAGATCATCTCTTGTTCCAGATGAGGGGACAGTGGTATTTTATTTTAGTTTTTTTTTTGTTTTTTTTATTTAAATGTGTTGATTTGTTTGGCTGTAACCCAAGACCCATGTCCAGGTATGTTACACAGAAAATGACCAGGTTTAGTTCAGTCTTATTCTGTGCCGTTGTACTTTATTTTCAGGTTGCCCTACTGGGAGGTCCCTGTATCAATCCCCACCACTATAATGGACCCACATTGGCCACAATCCAGCAAGTAAAGGGTCACAAGACAGGAGGCTTCAGCTAGTAATCTCATACCAGAATATAGACTGGTGGGCCAACTCACCTTAGGACCGATACGATTTGATTTTTTAACACCCTCCGCATAATATCGTTGGACCATTGGTTTATTTATTTTGGGTGAGGAAACTGACCTGTTCACATTGGAAATTCAGATCCGTTGAGATCTCTTTCTGTGTTTGACCTGCATTCATCCACCTTCACTGTGTCCATTACATGTGGTTTCCCATTAGCTTTAACATCTGTGGTGTCCATCCGCACTAGCATGTAGAAAGCTATGAAGGGAGGAGAGCAGGAGGAGAGCAAGAGGAGAGCAGGAGGAGAGCAGGAGGAGAGCAGGAGGAGAGCAGGAGGAGAGCAGGAGGAGGGCAGGAGGAGAGCAGGAGGAGAGCAGGAGGAGAGCAGGAGGAGAGCAGGAGGAGAGCAGGAGGAGAGCAGGAGGAGAGCAGGCTGTAATATAGGACTGTGTTTGAGGAGCAGTGGGAAGAGTTTAGAAGAAGCAGGGAAGAGAATGCAGGTACAAAGAGATACAGGTAGTAATATTAGACTTCGCGTATTGAGATGTTAATGATAATCCAGAGTAATTATTCCTCAATTTAAACAGATGAGATAAGGCTAGCACTGAGAGACAATTATGCTCACACAGATTATTAATGTCAAATAATGTAGCATAAAAGTTATAATAAAAAAAAAAAAAAATTGCACAATTGACTGAGAAGTTCAATAACAAGGTGTGGTTTGTTTCCTGGTTACTTTAAGTGAAATGAACCTGATAAAATTTCTGGGGTTGGAACATCTTAGCTAGCTCCATTATTGTTGTAAATTTCTTTTGCTGTTCACTTTGATCACATCATGATTGTTTTGTTTTTAATCCATCCAGTGGTGTGTCAAGAAAAAAAAATCACAAAAAGTCTTAACTGCATGTCAGTAATGCACATCATAGTAACACACTGACAAACCTTGCATAATCTCACCAGATATAGTACTGATCACTAATTACATAATAATCATCACAGTCATGAAAGTAAAGGACTTGTGAGACACCATTTTAATTGGGAGACATGAAAAATGTCATGCACTTTCACAGGGAACTTAAAATGTATTGTGGAAAGGCTAATAATAGAACCTATCCTGAAAGGGACCAATAAACCGAGGTGATGGCTTCTAGAGTGATAGCAAAAACTATCTGATCCAAAGGCTACAAAAAAGCTCTTCTCAGCAGAGCAGCTCAGGTGTCCCTCCAAATCTTCCTGCAACAGTGAAAGGAGCTTCAACTGAAGGGACAGCTAGTACTTTCTCCTCTGAAGAGAATAGTGAAGCTTGTCAGTCCAGAGAAGTCCTGCTGTCATAGAAGGCTGCGACTTATGAGTAAATTCTACCCAAAGTAGCAGTGAGATTGAGGTTACTGCCACGAAGAGTGCAGGCAGAGTTTGGACCCTGGTTAGCTCTTTTGGCTAGTTTGTTTGAGGATAAAAACTAGATGTTAGGCTAGATGAAGCCCACAAACCTGAAAACAGCAAAAATAAAGAAATAAATAAACAGTGGGAAGATGGAAAACCTGCTCTGACAGAATCTTAGTAGTTTGTATAGCTGAAAGTGGTACGGGAGTCCTATGAAAAGCTTTAGCTTTGAAGAAATGTGCATTCATGTATATGTACATACATATACATATATATATATGTATGTGTGTGTGTATGTGTATAAATATATAGATACTGTATATTGAGAGAGATAGCGAGAGAGAGAGGTGGTAGAGGTGACAGCTTTCTTCAGACATGCAGGTAGATGGGTGCAGCTTCTTACAAGTGGTGAACGGCAGTCAGAGTCAGGACACAGAGACTTACTAGAAAGGCAAAACCTCAGCATGTCACACATGATACTTGGCCAGGCAGATGCACAGGAATAGCTAGAAGAATGGGAGAAGCCAGCCTGGAACAGAGCACAGAAGCACAGAAGCACCGTCATGCACATACAGCACACACAGAAGTCTGCCACGAGGCCAGGATCCTAACGGGTTCTGTTTGTGATGCAACAGTGCACTTCCGGCAGCCATACTCCGTCCACTGCTATTTCTGCTACAAAACATTGTTATCAATACTCTCAGTAATTGTAACAGAGAGAACAAACGCAGCCAAACTGTGAAGAAATCCAACTTCTTTGTCAGCAGTGAGGTATGTATGGCACTTACACATGCTGTATGTGGAGCCAATCACAGCCCGGTTGCTACACATTCTGCCTCACTGTCAAGGTTGAAATATTAACAGCAGACTTGTGGGATGATACTGAAGAGCAAAACAAAGAAACAGTTCACAGTACAAGAGTAAGAGCATAGTGGGAAGGAGCACTTGGAGAATGGAGGAGCTAAATCAGAAGAACATCATGTTCATGACTGCAGCACAGGCACAAACATTAACAGGTTCTTTCACTTTTATTACATAGAACTGTCAAAAAAATCTCATTAAAGATTTACTCCACAAATGATACATCTCACATGTAAAGAAACACATGCAACACATTCTGAAGACAGATTAAGAATACACATGCGCACACACACACACACACACACACACACATAAAGATATATGTATAAGGACTACATTACACAAGACTACTTTTCTTTTCATTTTCAACCAATTTGACACAATATATATCAGCATATACATCACTTCTGCTGTTGGATCTCAGCAAAATAAAATTTTAATTATACTGACTCCCTCTATTTGTCACACCACTGGCATGTGCTGACATTGTAATGGCACTATTTGGCATTGTCATTATGTAATGACATTATTTCTTCAGTAATTTGAAATGTGCTGACCACAGATCTGCATTGACTGTGATATCTGCTGGACTTCACTTTACACATTATCTCTTCTTGTGAAGTGATTTCCTTCTTTTGAGCAACAACTATTACATCACATACAGTCAGAATGTCATCTTCTGGTGCAGCATCAGTAAATACTCTGGTGAAAATAGAGGCGTGCATATATACACTATATTGCCAAAAGTATTCACTCAGTCATCCAAATAATGTAAATCAGGTGTTCCCGTCACTTCCATGTCCACAGGTGTATAAAATCCAGCACCTAGGCATGCAGACTGTCTCTACAAACATTAGTGAAAGAATGGGTCATTCTCAGGAGTTCAAGTGGATTCCAGTGTGGTACTGGGAAAGGATGCCACCTGCAACACATAAACTGATGGAGCAGGGTCAGTGGATGCTGAGGTCATAGAGCGCAAAGGTCGCCAATTTTCTGAAGAGTCAATCACTGCAGACCTCCAAACTTCATGTGACCTTCAGATTATCTCCAGAACAGTCAGCTGCATCCAAGCCAAACATCACAGAGTGCAATACAAAGCATCAGATGTAGTGGTGTAAAGCAGCCACCACTGGACTCTAGAGCAGTGGAGACGCCTTCTCTGGAGTGATGAATTGCTTTTATTTGTCTGGTAATCTGATGGATGAGTCTGGGTTTGGTGGTTGCCAGGACAACAGTACTTGTCTGACTGTATTGTGTTAAGTGTAAGGTTTGGTGGAGGGGGGATTATGGTTGTTGTTTTTCAGGATCTGGACTTGGCCCCTTAGTTCCAGTGAAAGAAACTCTGAAGGCTTCAGCAGACCAAGACATTCTGGACAATTCCATGCTCCCAACTTTATGGGAACAGTTTGGAGATGGTCCCTCCCTCTTCCAACATGACTGTGCACCAGTGCACAAAGCAGGTCCATAAAGACATAAATGAAAGAGTTTGGTGTGGATGAACTGGACTGACCTGCACAGAGTCCTGACTTCAACACCTTTGGGATGAATTAGAGCAGAGACTGAGAGCCAGACCTTCTGGTCCAACATCATCAGTGTGTGACCTCACAAATGCTTTCTGGAAGAATGGTCAAAAATTGCCATGAACACACTCCTGAACTTTGTGGACAGTCTTCCCAGAAGAGCTGAAGCTGTTATTGCTGCAGAGGATGGACCCACGTCATATTGAACCCTGTGGATGAAGAATTGGATGAACTGAAGTCCACATGAGAGTCAAGGCAGGTGAGAGAGTAGTTTTGACAATATAGTGTAATCCTGCATCCAAGTACAGCTTAGTCTTCACAAAGTTGAAAGTAATAATTGTAAACTTTACAAAATCTGTTATCTGCAGTTGTCAAGATTAACTTAAGCTATTTGTTTACCACGATTGTTAGAACCAGGCTTGAAAGCATTCCTGAACCAACCAAGGGAAGCAAACGTTTCAGAATAAACTCTCAGATTCAGACTCTCAGACCATCATCTGCTGATGGATCATGAGTTGGACTTTGGTGTCTGAAATCTGCTTCCACAGTCACCTGTAGCAGGTAACTGCTTCACATCACTTGTTGGATTATTTTGTTATTATTAATAACAATTCTAATTGTGTTCCTAATAACTGCAGAAGTATTTTCTTCGTAATAATGCCAGTATTTTTATTGTTAGTGCTACCTCTCTAGAGGCAGATGGAGGCTGCCCTCTGTAAGATGCAGTAGCTGCTTAGCTGAAGTGGTCTTCAGAAAGATCTGTAAGTGTTTCATGATGCTCCAAGACGTTTCAGGGTACATGTTGCATGCTGTTACTCTGACACACAGCTTTCTGTCTAATTCACTGCATTCAGATTACATTTTAGGAGTCCACATTTCAGATAAACTTGCCATAATTGAATACCGAATTTAAATACATTCAACTTTAATTTGTTGTCAGTGTACATCACACAAATGGTTAAATTTATGTCTCGTAACTACAGACAGCTTGACTATTTCTTTTCAGGATCTAATTGGTACTTTGGTTCAGCCTGAATTCTCGATACTGATCCCTGTACAATGTAGCACATTAAACAATAGAAACTTTATCCTTGTTTCTTGAATGACTTATCAATCAAGTTACTTGCACACTTATATCTGAATTTGTACATCTGATTCTTCCCCTAAACATGAAAAAAATAATTTATGCCAGGGTTTATCAGAAGTCAGTCTCAACAGAGTCATGAGATAGACATGACCAGACAAAAACAATGAGAGACTGTACAAGGTACTGTAAATCAGAAACTAACTCAACCCTTTTCAGAAAGCTTACCTTTACCATAGAATATGTAGAGAAATCAAAATCAGTATTGTAGGGGGCGTCTGATATGTGCATAAAGTAGGTGGCATGTAAGTACAAAGTAAAGTCTACAGCTTGTACTTAGCTCCTGATCAGATTACACAGGCTAAAACACCTGACAAACAAAGACTAACAAAAGAAGCGGTCCCAGTACTGTTCTGGTTTCAACAACAAAGACCCAGTATGTTACACAGGATGGAGTGAGCAGACCTGAGCAAGACAGCACAGAAGCACATGAGCAGCAGCCTATGGAATACTGTCCTATTAATCATGACTATTGCTCTGTCTCAGGACTTGGTTGTCTGGATGTGGCAATAAGAGTTTCAATGATCAAGTGTCAAGAACTCAAAAGGCCATTGATGTTTAGATTACAGAGAGTTTTTGGATTCTGCACAAGGGGATACTTGAAATGGCTCGTCATGTGACAATAATTATCACTTTTTACACACTTATACTGTAATTATCATATTAGCATATAATATAATCTGTAATCTGTTTCTATAGATTTGCCACTTGATTGTTTTTTAGGGGACTGACTGAACTGGAGATTATTCATGCTTCAATGAAAAAAGGCTGCAAAGAGATTGAACAAAAAGTGTCTGTTGCTGTCCAAAACACATTAGTTGTATTTAGCTATGTGCATACTTATTATTTGTGTACAAAGGTTCTTAGAAAGGCATGAGCAACATGACATGAAAGACATTTTGAAGTTTGAGCAACCTGATGCAACTCTGCATCTTGTTAGGACGTGGGGCTGCTCATAGGACAGTACAACTCTGGCATCAGTCCTGGTTCAGAATCCACGAGTCATTTCAGAGCCTTCATCAATATAATTGTCACTTATCAGCATTTCTATTGGAGGTCTCTGCCCCTCTGGGAGGGCTGTGACCCCTGTCAGGCAACCATGCCCCTGGATGTGGCAACCATCTCCCGATGCAGACAGCTCCCTGTGATAGTTTTCCCTCTCTGGTTCTTCCGTAGCAAGCCATATCCATGGTATTATTTATTATTATTAGTGATCATGTTTTATCAATGATAGGGATTAGGGGTGGAGGGGAAGGGGTGGGTGGATGGGTGGGAGTTTTTACATTGTTCTTACCTTCTAAAGAACCTTGTGCTGCATGTTATTGTACGGACAGTGCTCTATAAATAAAGTTGATTTGTGTGTGTCATCGCACAGGTCAGAAAGAGAGCCAGTCATTCCTCTATAGAGTACTCCTATGAATTAAACATATCTTAAGTCATTTGATACCATAACATGCGAGGCAGCAAAACATGGGAAAAATCATTGTGCTTTGACAGCAACTAATATTTACATTAATCCTCCTCTACAGATCCGACCATATACTTGTTAGATGACTGAATAAATGGTAACAGAATACACTATAGAGGAATTATATTTCTCGGCTTACTGGGTTCAGCACTCTACACTCTTAGCTACAGAGCACCTTTTACTCGTCAACCTACATGCACTTCCATAAACTCTTTAAAACGCCACACCACTGGGTGAACCTGCTGTTCAATGAATCAGGATGGTCTTTTTTTTGTGCAAAAAAGAAAACAAACAAAAACAACAACAAAAACCTGTTGCAATATAGATTCTGTTTGACTGACTGGTGCAGGTCACCTGACTGGCAGACGTTTACAATTAGATTGAAAAGAAGACGGTGAAGATGGCTACTGCTGCAAATTACAGAAACGCCCACACATTGTTATTTTTTTGTGCACTTTACCCATGGGACCTGGCCAGGCTCAGTCTGAATGAGTTGCATGGATCCACCGTCCTGTAGGACCACCTTTGCCGGAGGGACCATACGAATCACACGTATACATATTTCATATATTATTAAATAGGTGATTGAAATGTTTAGTGTATGTTTGAAAATCAATTACTTTTGGTATCAAGATTAAAAACAGTGTTTTCTTAACAAAACTCTTTTTCTCAAAGGTGATGAATCATCAGACCAAGATCATTTTATAAATCATGAAAGAAAATAAGAAGGTAGTAAAGAATGTTAAAACATATTAAGTGTTAACCTTGCACTGGGTTTACAAACTTTTCTAAACTTTCAACACTCTCGCCTTGAATTTCTTCAGAGGAATAGAGGACGAGCAGAAGTTTTACAACCCTATGAGAGAAAAATCAGCGTCTCCTTATCAGTCCTGTTGTCATAGCAACTATGAGAATTAGATTGGATGGATAAACATTGGTAGCCTTTATTAGATCATGATAGTGATAGGGACATAGGGAGAGGAAATTCAATTTCTTTTACACTTTCTAGCCTCCTGGTGGCACTAGACTAATCATTTTCATTTTAAAACATCACCACACTATTGCACTGTTGCAGTAGCTATTCTTTAATCTCAGCTTGGGGATCTTTTGGCATGTCCACGTCAGTCCTTTTTCATGTCAGAAAAGATCTTCATACACACTGCAACACCATAAAAACCTATTACATGATTAACTGATCAATGGACATGCATATACACACACATACACGCACACACACAAAAGATAAAACTCAACTGAAAGACTGCTGGATGATGATTACCACAGTGAACTGAAATATCCCATAAAATGAGCTACATTTTCCAGTTTCTTATTAAGGTCCATAAGCTTGAATAATGTGGCAGAAGAGGGTCTTTGTTGCTTAGCTTGGTTGTTGGTTGTCGTTCCAGTTTTTGCAAACAGATCTAGGTTGTCATCAATAATGGATTTTTTTTATTTATTTTTCTACTTTATTTTTTGTGGGCACCAGTGGCCTGTACATGAAAGTGGAGAAAGACAGGAAATGGGACAGCCTCGTACACGTGTTGCACATGTACAGTCCCAGTTCCACAAAAGTTTGGACACTCTATCAAAACATCAAAACATACAGTAAATAAAAACACAGTACAGTGTTTTAGACTCTACTAAATCCAGATAATGTTCCCAATAAAACATATATGATGCTGAAAATGAGACATTTAACATGTCGTGGAAAATATTAGCTCATTTTCACTTTTATGGCAGCAAAACATCTCAAAAAGGTTGAGATGACAGAGGCAACAAAAGGCTGGAACAGTGACTGGAAGGAGCATTTCAGAGTGTTCTCTTAGATGTAAAGATGAAAAGAGCCTAACAAACTGAATCGAAGAATTGTGGAACAATTTAAGGAAATGTGTTCCTCAATGTAAAACTGCAAAGTCTTTGAAGATCCTACTATCTACAGCACTTAATACTGAAATATTCAGAGAATCACGAGGACTGTCTGGTCAGAAGAGACAATGAAGGTTCCACACTGGATAAATGTGATCTTTGGGCCTCCAGGTAGCACTATGTAGGCCTCTGGGTGAGGAAAAGGTACGCAGACAGCTAACCTCGTAGTTCAGGGTGGCCGGTTTGGGTCCTCCTGCTGCAGGTGGGCCAACCGGAGAGAGGCAAGGCGAGCCTCAGTGAGCAGAGGAAAGTAGAGTAGAGAGCTGCATCCGATGGTTATTTCAAGTTTTGAGCAAGAATCCTCACATTAGTGGTGCAACGGATCGCAGTTGATCCGTGATCCGAACCGTAGAGAGGGATCGGTACAGATCACGGATCAACCTCACCTGATTCGAATACTTAAATGGGACTTGCTGGGATAATTATTATACAACAAAACAGCGTTTTTAACGTGCGACAAAATGGCGTTTTATAAGCGCGTTAAAGTGTGACAAAACTGCGTATTTTGGGCACGTTGAAGCGCGACAAAACATAATGGACACCTCAGATGGC
>JBAMYA010042005.1:0-14959 GCA_037176975.1 Arrhamphus sclerolepis | reverse complement strand
ATACCCAAGGGGCAAGTAAAACTCTGATCTACTGGCCCTGGGGGCCAGTAAGGAAAAAATGTTATGTTGAACCCTGTGGTTGTCCACTTTCTGTACACATTAACAACTAAAATTAGCTGAAAAGTAATTGTTTAAATATTACTACACAGAAACAAGTTAGTTACAGCCATTCTTTGCTTCCAGTCTACACAGACAAACAGACTGATGTTGGATTTCAAAATGTGAAAGCATTTTCTCAAGAGTTGGGGTATGTGTCTCCTCCAGGCTCAGACCACATTCGTGAGAAGGATGGCTTGTGGTCGGTGTTGGTGTGGCTGTCCATCATGGCAGCCAGGAAACAAGGTGTGGAGCAAATCGTCAGGGAGCACTGGGCCAAGTTTGGACGCAACTACTTCTGCAGGTGACTAGCTGAGTGATCTCTGAGAGACATTCAGTCAACTGTCTCTTCTGTGCATCTGCTTCTGTAATACCCTAACCAGCTCAAGTGACTTATTGATGGTGCATTTTAAAATTGAACCACAATAAAGATCCATTAGGGGAAATTTGCAGAAACCCATAAAGGGAAATACAGCAAAGGCAGTGTCTGTTTATGTTTCTTATTTTTCTTTCTATGTTTGTTTTTGTGTTTGTCATTGTCAGATTTGACTATGAAGGCCTTGACCCGCGTGCTGCATTTTACATGATGAGGGATCTGGAGGCAGTAATCTCAGACAAAGCTTTCACCAGCCAGAAGTTTGCGGTGGGGGATCACGTATACAGTGTGGAGCGGGCCGAAAACTTTGAGTACATTGACCCCGTTGATGGTACAGTGGCTCGGAACCAGGTCAGTTTCAGAGGGTTGTAAACATAGGGTGGTATATGACAAAACTACATGAGTGGAAATAATTAGACGTGTTATTTGTTATTTCTGATATGTAATTTCTCCCATGCCCAATGGTGATGACAATAACCACCTGATTAAATGGTTTAATATTATCAACATATTTTCTGATTGTACCTTAGCTACAAAAATATACATGGTAGTTTGAGATAAAATGACAAGACCAGGGTTGTCTAAGGCTTGTGCACAGAAACTAAGCTGCTAAATAAATGGTTTATTCTTACATATGTGCATTATATATCACCTATGAAACATACTGTACATGTTACTTTTGGGCTACACTTGCTTTGTCTGTGGAAGGTTGCACATGGTGCAAGTTGAAAAAGCCTCAAAATAACAGATGACTATTTAGGTGGTACCTTTTCCTAGACATTAGGTGTAAGATGTAACCATGTAGTTGTAGTTAGAACCAGGCCAGAGCCTGTTTTTTGGTCCTCTGCCAGATACCCTGCTCAGCCAAAAACTCAAACTCCAAGACCTTTGGTGCCGGTACCATGACTCAGCGGTCGTGATAGTGTTTAATACTGGGAGCAAAAGTTGCTCTATGAATGACCAACAAACTCATCAGACATTAGAGGTGTGAGACTGTCTATTTTACTAGATAACAGTTGGATACTGCTGTTTTCTTTTCCACTCCCCATTTAGAGTAATGTTGTGTGACTCATTTGGAGTGTGATCGGGCTGAGTAAGTTCAGGTTGATCAATCACAACTTTGAGAAACACTAAATCAACTAAAAATCATTTTTAGATGTAATTTTGTCAGATTTTTCTATTTATTTGCACTGGTCAAGTGATTTTGCTGTCTGAAAGTTTTGGACCTCACACTTAGAGGTGAATTATCCCACTGAGCTGGGCTACAAAGTGAGACCCCAAAATCGTGTCCAATCACACTTATTCCCCCTCTTTTCCTCTGTTTCATACACTCAGCTCCGGACCACCCACTAAAAGGCTCCATGTTTGGACATGAGCGTCGATCTTCCATTTGAAACCATAAACACATACGTACACAGAGAAGACATACAGCAGATATCTCTACAAACACTGATAAGTTGCTCGCTCAGTGTATCTTTCCTGTCGCTCTCCGTGCCTCCCACTTGTTCTCTGTGAAGTTTACTCAGCTTACTCCTCTGTTCTACCCACAAATGTGTGGAAACACATGGCGTCAGTGCTTCTCAACTTCTGACCAACCTAATACTGCACACACATGCACACACATTCATATATCTTCATGTATTCATGATTTTAGGGACATTACACGGACTTTCTGTCAAATAGTCTATGACTTTCCTAGCCCTAGCTTCACAATTATCAGTGTAACTTTGATTGTTTATAGTACAGGGTCTTCCTTTTGTCAGGGTTAAGTCCACACTAAATGAGTGATAATGACCCACACAAAAGTACCCACTCATTGTACTTATTACGGTGTACAAATGTTCACTTGTCTCTGTGCATAAGTGTGAACACATGCGTAACCTTTCGTGGCCTCCCAGCTTTCCTGCTTGTGTTTGCTGGTGTCTTCTTCAGTGAGTTCCACACTACTCAGCATCGAGTACTGACAATGCTTCTTGGCGTCCTGCTGACTAAAATGACTCTCCTGCTGACTACACATGCTGTACTTCATTGTATCGCTGTGGGTACAGCATGTCTGCAGCTAGTTAGTCAGTCACCCCAAAATGGTAAATCCACAGCAACCCAATCGCCCGAGTGAATGTTTTTACATCACACATTCCTCCCAGGACAGAATTATCACAGCTGTCATCCCACTTGCTACCTCCCTATCTCAAAGTTGGTGCGCAGGCACAAACAGTTGACCACAAATGCACCAGACAAACCTTTTTTTTGTTTGTTTTTGGTAATATTTACCTGTAATATCTAAGAATGAAACTCATTTAAACTGATTGCTGTTTTGTACATATGAAGAGCTCTAAGGGAGGAATCAACAGACACCAAGCAGAAATAGTTTTATCTGCAGATAGGGCTATCTGGCTCTATTAGATGTCTCTCAAGCAGCGTTACCATGTAATATAGTTGTGCTTGTGAGGATGCATTGACTGTAGAGGGCACCGCTCATCCTCCCTGTGCACACCCACTGATGTCATCATGATCTCACTTTTGACTCCAGCTATGAGCCAACTTTTTGACTTCTAAATAATTATTTTTGGTCAGAATGCAGACTGTTTCAAGTTAGGCTCACACACATGCAGAGCACACATAATTTAGATGGTATGTATGTGCTCTAATCATAGCCTCTGAGCTCTGCAGGCTGGTGTTTTGAGCAAGCATTAGTCAGATCTCTGATAACTGCTACTCTATTGTTAGAGATGAATTAGCAGACTCAAAGAAAGACAGATAGCCTGTCAAATGCATGGATATCTCCTGTTCTGACTTCTGACTTCTGACTCGGACTTCTTCCGCATTGCTGGTCATTTTGGGTCCAGAGCTTTCTTGTTTGTGCCAAAAACAGTTCAGCACAGGCACCTTTTGAAAAAATATAAGCAGTTCTTATCTGTGGTGAAACATTTGTCAGAATCTGTAGGACTGTAGTACATTTCAGTCCTGAGGTAGGAATATTTTCACAATAAGTCTTTGTTTCTTTGTCTAAACATATAGTCTTTTACCCCAACTTTTCTTTTACTCTGATGGAATAAGAAGATAGATTCTTTTGTCTGAGTCTCTAACATAGGTCAGGGTGAAATGTAGCAGGTTACGCCATGTGAAAGCTATTATTGTTTTCTCTGAAAATAGGGAAGTTTTGATTAATGGGGAAAAAAGAAGCCAGTTTGGACTTTAAAATGTGATATTTTACTCTGGTTTATGCTGAACATTTGCATCAGACAAACTATGAAATTACGGCCATATATTAATGACCAAGTATCATCCTTGAGTTTAATTCAGAAGTCCAGGTCATAATGTCTTTTGGAATTACGCTTAAATGCTGTAGTTATGACCTGAGGGGCGTTTACAAAGTGAGGAATTACAAGTTGAGCTCAGTCAACATAAGACATAGGCAGCGATTGACATCTAGTGGACGTTTGCTGTTACTGCACTTTAAAGAAACTTGCAATGTTGAATATTTAAAAGAGGTCTGCTGTTTGAATGTTCATATTTGCATGGTATGCATAATGAAATCATATTTATTTATGCATTTGGCACTAACAGGATCATTCAACTCAGTATAAAAAGAATGGAATTCCATTCAGTTAATAGCTGGGGTTTCCCTCACAGACCTCTTAATATCTGTCTGTTAATACTGAGAGCTTGACTTAGTAAAGAAGAGTTTGTGTTTCAACTTCTAGGGTTTAAGGATTATCTTCGCTGATGCGTCCCGTCTGGTGTTTCGGATGAGCGGCAGCGGTGGAGGGACGGGCACCACCATCCGCATTTATGCCGAGAGCTTTGAGAGAGACCCCGAGAGACACAACAGAGAGACCCAGGTACGGAGATTATGTGATTGAGCTGAAAAACAAGATAATATTCATCATATTCATCACTAAACTGACATTATGTTCTTGCAAACATTATTTAATCAAAAAGAAATTAAATAAAACAAACAAAAAAAAAGTCAAACATTTGACATGTGGAAGAGAAACAGGGAGAGAGAAGTGGTGACAATCTCCCAAACTGTCATGAATGCACTAGTCTGGCAACTTTGTGACGTAGAAACAGCTCAGATGAAGACGTCACATGCAGTTTTGGCAGTTTAACGCAGATCAACTCTCTCGGTAGACAGAAAGTCACAGCCAACAGTTAAATGTAAGACACACCTTCTCATTCAAATGCCAATGATTACATTATCTGTTATTATATAATTATAATTATTATTATTATTATTATTATCTGCTATTATCTGCTTTCTTCCTTTACTGTACATTATATTGTACAATTCACTCTTGTGACTTCACTGTTTTTGCACCTCAATAGTCATCGTTTTTGCCACTAGTCACCTGTTTTTTCCTTAAAGAATTGCCTCCTTAAAGAGTTACATAAAGAGTTGCAAGTTACATATCACGCAGCAAGGACTGCTGGTGCAGCCTCATTAAATATTTCTGGATGACTGTGTTGTGCGCTTTTTACTGATACTGTTCAAGCAGATTGACCTGTAGACTTTGGTAAGATTTGGTACAGTTGGATCCTGTGTGGTTATAGATATTGGGATGGGTAGTGTACTTTAAACACATTTAAGGGCTGTAAAACTGAAGGCACAATGGCTCCACAACCTGATTTAGGTTTGGCTTTTTAACCATATGACAGAATCAAGCTGCAAGTTTTTTTGTTTTTTTTTTATTAACCCCTTTTTTAAAGAAGACGGTTAACAATGCCATAGATCTGAGTATCAATACTCATATATTAAACCCACATTCAATTGTTCATGCGTGTGTGTTTCCTAATGTGTCACATTCTGCAGCAAGACCCAGTGCAGTGAAGAGTAAAAAAAAAAGAAAAGAAGAAAATATAAACCTCACATTATTATATAATTCTTAAGCAGTGTTGGTGGAACATGTGCTGCACATGTGATAAACAAGTATTTTCATATGCTGCACTATTTATGTGCTCTTAGTCGTCATCCATACTTCAATTTCTTTTAAATACGTTTCAGCATATTGTGTCATCTTGTTTAAACTCATGACATCAGCATCCACTTTTAGTTAAATTCTTTGTCTTCTCCTACATGTTCACTTAAACACGTTTTCTGAATGACAAGAACTGGCAAACCAAACTAGGCCAAAGGCTGACGTGTTGTTAACGGTCTATGAGAACGAAAGTCTAACTAGTTTATCTCCTCTGCCATCTGTTTGTCTGCATTGGTCTATACGTGTAACAAAATACAGATCAGGCTTACTGCATGTTCTCATGAAGAAGTGGACATTACTAGTTTAATGTGAAATGGCCCAGTTAGAGGTGAACAAAGTCATCTGAACTTTTACAGGCCCATTTAGTACAAGTGAGAGTTCTGTAATCAAAAATAAAATGTTAAACCTTAATTAAAGTTATAGACGTTTCAGGGAATGTTAAATATTACGTCAAACAACATCAGGTTATTAACATTAAAGCATGTGACCATATTTTGCATGTTGTCTGTAGGGCTCCCAGTATCGTTCCAGTGGGACAGAGTGATAAAACATTTTTCTGTTGACCTGAGAGAGATTTATATCCTGCTTGCAGGCATCAGGAAATTTGTTTTTTCTGGAAATGTTTAAGTTGTTAAGCTGAGCAATGCATGATTTTCTTATGTTTCTTATTTTGCAAGTTAAAGCAATCCTGGGTCCATTATTACATGAGATCCAGTTTTATAGAAGCAGAGACCACAAACGCTTTCTTTTTTGCAAATGTACATTCTCTTCTCACTCAAAACTGTTCTGATTCACATCCTGTTGGTCTCTAATGAAAGTTTATACTACTCCTTGCCATCCAGTAATAGACGTGGGATTGTTTTAACTCTGGAATGCTATTTTAAGTTTCACTACATTTGCCATTATCTTTCTTCATCCTCTCTCTGCAGGTGGTACTGGGTCCTCTTATCGCCATTGCTCTGAAGATCTCTAACATTCATGAGAGGACAGGACGCCGTGGCCCCAACGTTATCACATGAACGTGCACACGTACAGTACACAGTCAGCCTCTGGCGCACACACATACTATGCATCTACCTGCTCGCACTGAGACAAAATTATCCTTGTACTTACTGGCCATTTAAAGAAATATCATCTCTGCAGCTCACTCTCCTTTTAATGGTGACTAAACTGTGCCCCCCTTCATTTCTAGTCTCTGCTGACCAGTATCATCCATCAGCTATTTAAAACATGAAGGCTGTTACTGCTAAAATTACACACATATATATGTATATATACATATACATATATATATGTAATTTAAAAAGACGTATCGTTAATGTGTAGACTGACTGCCTGTGTTTGCAGCATGCTTTGATCATAACTAACTCAATGAAGGAGCATCTGTTTTGATTTTCCTATAATTTTTATTTGTAACATTGCAGTGCTTCATTGTCATTCATCATCGTTGTTTTTCGTTTATTCTTCATTACTCACAATCGTTTAATTCACAAAATAATTGTTTTGTTTAAAATCTGTGATTAGTATAGAATACAGAAGGCACGGCAGCAAAAAGTACTCAAAGACAAGGTAACAAAAATGTTAAATAAAACCCTTTCATGGCAGACAATGAGGAGGAGAAATAGCTTCTGGAATGCTTTAACCTTTGAGTCTTTTTTTTTTCTATGATTTGTATCATCATATGTTTTTTTTTTTTTAAATCCAAATAAACATTCTTGTGTGTAATGCTTGTCATCTTTAATTGAATCAGACAGAACGGCAACACATAAAAGTGCGATACAGCACGTTGCCCTCTGGCATTTCAGGATCTTAATTAAAACAAATTCTTCTTAATTAAGAGTGCCATGCTGTGCTGATGCCATACATCAGGTGATGATTGAACAGCACCTGCTTTTGAGATGAGTAGGAAGTGTGTTCAAGCTGTCGTGTTGCGATAAGAAATTATCTTTTTATGGCCTGAATGAGACACAGAGAGCAGGATCTCATAAACACATTGACCGCCCTCATCAAGAGTGGAAGATATGCCAGTGGATATCCGCAAGGATGTGTTCATTCAGTCTTTACAAGTTATTGCCCCATCTAATTGTTTTATAATGCCAGAGGTTTTGTCTTGGGTATATCACCTTTGAATGTATTACTAAGAAAAAGTTTAAGTTGCAAGGGTCTATTACAGAATGGGTAGGAGCGTGATTAGATGAATATCTTCAACTTAAGTTTTGCACTGTCAGTAAAAAAATTTTTTAAAAATCCATTAACTATGCTTTTATTCATCATGTCCACGAGAAGGTAAGAAATAAAGTGCGGAGTGGTAGTCGTGGCTCAAACTGTTTTTTTTTTCTCATGGTGAAATGTGCTGTCAGGGGGCCTTTAGAGAATACTGCACCTCCTCTGTTCCACCTGTGTTTTGGACGTAAATAAAACTGACTATAGAGCCTGAACACATCTGTAGAGAAGATCTGAGGTCCACAGGAAAGATAAGGGAAGAGGTAAGTCTATAGGAAACTTCCTGGTGCTTCTTGTGAAACACTGAAGGTGAGCAGCAGGAACAAGGGCAACAGGAGGAGAGGGATGTTTTTATGGAAGTTAAAAGGTTAAGATAGTTTCTAAGGACATGTTGATATAAACACAAGGCAAGTGCGTGCAAATGCAGCACAGCCTTGTGAGGTCGATTAACCTTACACCAGGCCATTTTAGTAAGTATGTTGTTTTCTGTTTCAGTTATTTAGCCTGCAAAACGTTAATGCTGTTGTCTTACACAAGAGCCTTTTGAGTCTGAAAGTCACACAGTGAAGACTTTAAATACTTTGATTTTTGTATCCTCTTTTTTTCACACCCTGTGCTCACTACTAATTGTAGTCCTGCGCACTACTCTCCCTCTGCCAACCCCAGGAGGGCCCCGTGCTGAACTCAAGTCTCCCTCTTAGCTTGAGGAGACAGCAGGACCTTCTTTTCACTGGACAGTAGGACTTTTCCCCAGCTGGACTTATTGTGCGGAAGGATCACATTATTCCAGCCAGGTCCTCCTCACCCCCTCAGGTGCCCCGGCTGTCCAGGTGAGGCACTGTGAAGCTCAGGACTGCTGCGTGTTAATGTGAGAGTAGCTCACATTAACTACCCAAGGGAACACGGGGAGAACATGCAAACCCCACACAGAAAGGCCCTTTCACCAACCCCACCCAGGGTATGGGTGCTGATGATGCGGAAAAGCCAACTCGCACCCACAGCATCCCTGGTGGGAACTGAACCCAGTACCTTCTGTGAGGCGACTGCACTGGCAGATATGGCACCACGCTCCCTAAATACTTTATTAATGCTCAATTGTACTTGAGTTTTGGGTCTCTTAGCTCTGATCAATCCCCGTATATTAGATTTATGTAGAGATTTTGGGGGTGATGGACTTAACAACCTAAATAGAATCAGTAGAGTGGCAATGAGCTTGTTAGGAGAAAGACATCAGAAGGCTTCCTAGACAAGTACCTTTTATTCCTTTTACAAGTCTATAAGTGTGATAGAATAACTGGAATGCAGAGGGGTGTAAACACTGCTGTCCCCCTGAACCACTGACTGTAAACAACTATGGATGAACCATCTGGTCATGTGACCCGTGCAGAGAGCCTGTGCGGTCCCACCCGGACGGTTATCATGAATGTAAAATCAAATGAAAGAGACCAAAACCAGGCTGTAAATATGTTTGATTGTGCTGCAAAGCTGGCACTAATGGGGATTTGCTCTGTTTTGGAGCCAGCACCTAGTGGTCAGTTGAGCCAGCTCCTGAACCGGGTCACCTCATTTTAACAAGTAAATGAATAAAAATCTTAATTGAGGTGGGGGGCAAATAGAAAAAAAAAAAATTCCTGATCATTAATTCAAGTGAAAACTCTTCTTGTTTACTTGTTTTGTGGTCTTAGTTGCATATCCATTTCATATCATTCAGGTGCAAGTCTGGACTGCAGCATCTGTCCAGTGAGACGGCGAGTATTATTATTACTATTTTTTTTTTTTAGCACAATCAATAACAACAAGACACAAACTTAAAAAAAAATAAAAAATTAAATCACCCTAAAATGGAGAAAACATTATTTCAGTTATGTCAGTTGACACAAATAAACATATAGGAGAGGTTCATTTTGGTGCAGTGCAAATAAAGCAGTTTCTCTGAGTCAGTTGCTTGATACATCAAAAGACACCTTTGGAGCTCTGAAGAGCACCACATCCTTAATTTTTAGATTTCCGAGACAAAACCAGCTGACCAACATCAACAGACCACTGAACCCAACAGGCTGTAACTCCGTGAAGACCATCAACACGAGGTCCACGCTGTCAACACACACTGGGTGGAGATTCAGCAGGCTGCCGTGGTTTACCATTTTTCTAGGTTGAGCGGTCCAGTAACTCAAGCTATTTCCAGTTTTTCTGGAATGTTCTTTGAGTCTGAGAGTCATACCTCTCTTCAACCAGTGTTTTGTTCCACTTTTCTTCAGCAGTGAGGGAGTCACTGCTCTTCCCTCAGTCTGCAGATGATGCCTCCCTCTGGTCCCCTGCATGCGTCTGTCCCGGTTGGGTTTGCACTGCCTGGCTGTATTGTGGTGGCTGTTCCCAACTCCACATGCAGTTTGGAGCATCTGAACTGTCCCTGCTGTACAGCGGAGGAGCCAGACTCATCACCATGCCCACTCCATCGGCCGTGGCGACGACCTCATGCAGACTGTCCGGACAGACCTGACCTCTCTGAGACTCCTCATAGGACGGAGGAAAGGAGCTGGATCTGAAAAGAAGAACAATCCCAGAATAATGGCGCTTTGTTTCACAGTAACAGAGCACCTTTATCCACAAAAGTAGTTTATGATAGATTCCATTTAAGTATGTATGCTAGATTGGGAAAAAATCATTCACTTTTCTTACTTCAGTTTTCCAGCAATGCTATATTTATGTTTTTGAATACAGATTTTCAAAGACATTTAAATCATTTTTTTCCCAATAAATGTTTTTAAAGAATAACAGTTATTCACCTCTCAAGAGTGAAGATTTGAATTTGCTGCTCATGATCTCTTCTCTGGTACACCTTGGTCTTCATGCTGTGGCAGAGGCTCCAGAAGACCCCAACAGTCATAGTCAGGAAGCCAAAGGCAATCATGATGTAAATAGGAATCATTTCCAAAGAGAAGTCATAATCTGTCTGAAGGGACACCAGATAGGCCCCGATGCCCGTCAGTGCAAATCCCACAGCAGGTAAAAACATACGGGTGATGGACCACAGCTGCTTCTTCACGTCCATGATCACTGAAGTCACCTGTTGCTTCTTCTTCTTCTTTTTTTTTTCTTTTAGTGGAGTCTGCAGGTTCCTTTATCTTTTTTTTCTCGTCTGCTGGTGGAGTTTTGATGACACCATAACTGGTTAGAAGCTAATCTAAATGACAGCGCTCATCCGTCTCAGCACCAGCAAATGGAAGTGCAGCAGAAAGACGTGCAAGTAAGTGTGAGCAGCTCTGCCGCCTCACACACAGAGAAGAGAAAGTGGCTGGGATGTTCCTGCCTGCGTGGTTGCACATTAACACAATGTTAATCTGGGGTCACAAAGATGAGAACAATTGTGTTTGCAGTGAGTCAAAGGCACGTACGAAGAAGATAAGAACTAAACTTAACTCAGCAGACAACAGAATTATATAATCAAATTCTGCATTGTGGTTCAAGATTTATCAATTGATTTGATTGTTTTTCAGCCAGTTACAAATCCGTGGATAAATGTGTTTTGAAATGTGTTATGAAGTTTTGCCCTTACTTTTCTGTAATTTGTGTAGAAATGTATTTTTTTCAGTTATTCATTAGAGGTTAGAAGTGTATGTTGATGCTTCAAAAAACAATATTCAGCAATTGATGTTCTAAATAACCCTGCTCTGTAAATATTGTTTTATTTTTTTCTTTCACTAGAAAGACCCAACAAAGTGCATTTCTTGAGCAGAAAGTGGTATTCGAAGATGTACCAGACTTTCCCCACCAGCAGTGGCTCTTCTGTCAGCAGACCAGAGCTCTGCGCCCTCATGTGGTCAGAAGTAGTATTGCTACATAGAACGACTTTTTAAAAATTTTACAGGTTTACAGGCTCAGATTAAATTCTAATTGTTTTCTTCATGACAACTTGTGCAAATCATGAAGATATGTTTTGGTAGACTGAAGAATCATGATATTTCTGTCTCACAGGGAAGTTCATTTTGTAAGCTGATGAAAGTTTTGCTTGGTTTCACTCCCAGTCCGGTGGCTGGCAGTGAGCCCACAGCATGAGACAGCTTGTGCTGATAAAATGTTGTTATATTTTACAATGTTTTTCTTAAAACAGCTTGTCCCTTGACGCAGCATATTCCACCAGTCATGAGGTCACTGTTCCATAAAACTGTTTTCATTAACAGAACCAGGATTTTAATGTGCACAATTTGAACCTGAAAAAGTATTTTCTAGCTCTCTTGAATATTTGTGTTTATTTACTCTATTATAGAATTGTAAAATATTTATAACATTGTTAGATTCGTAAAATATTTCTTACATTAATTTTAAACTGACTCCACAAAAATGTGCAAGTATTTTTCCTCTATATTTTTCTCTCATTTATGTTAAAAACGTCTTTCTCCTCATTTGTGCTTAAATCTTTATGGTTCTGTACGGTAAATGTGAACAACATCCCTGAAGGTTTTTCATGCACTTTGGCCTCAGCAGTCAAACTTCTTGTAAGAAAATATGACTTCCTTGTCACATAAAGATGAAAAATAAACTATTGCATGTGTTAAGTGGCCTCACCTCACCTCACCAGAGGCTTAAAATCAGTTTTTACGGTGAGAGTCACGATGCAGTAAAGTCTTTGCATACTTTTACAAGCGCAGGCAGAAGAAATTTGTGCTTTCAGTGCAACAAATGAGCTTTTTAATCTGTCTTACCAGACTTGTATGTGTGAAGACGTTAGATAAAGCATCAGCCTATTTATTATTCATTGTACGTATTTCAGAAGGTCTTTCTTTGAATGCACCAACAATAAACTTATGCAGAGGCTCAAAACAGCCACAGTTGATACTTTTGCAGCATGCTATTGTGAATGGAGGCGCGATATGAATGGAATCTATGCACACCCACTCTGTGCTTTTTTTATGAATGCAGCCTGGATATCAGAACTCTTGTTGGCACTCTGAGAAGATGGCGGTTTTATGGACCTTATCAGTCTTATCAGTGTTCAGCTCAGCTGAGGTAGTAATCTTGATATTGCGCCATATATATTATACTGGTTGATGCTTTTTCACTGGTAAAGACACGCCTGTGTCTGATGCCCATGTCATTTACAGTATCACCTTGTTAATATGCAGGAGTCGCCAAGAAATATGTTTTCATTGTGGCATGAATAACTGCTATATGAAGGCTGTAAATCACTTACTGATGCACACATTCAGCAGCCCGCTGTCATATAAAAAAAACCTTGCGAGTTGAGCTTCACTCTGTTTTGAAGATCATAATGATGACTGGAATAGAACAAGTGCTTGCTCACTGCTTTATCTCCAGTGCTGATAGCACATAGTGTCTGGATTGATACGAGTTGACCTCCAAGAGAAAATAAGCCTAAAAACAGGAGAATGATACCACATTTTCCTGCCTGTGCATAGCAGATAGTCAGCAAATAATCAGACACAAATCTCGTCTTGTTCCGCTGGGAATGCTTTAGTACTCTTGAGGATTTCAGTGTCTGCCATTACAACACTTCCACGGGTGGTGAGAAATCCTATCTCAAAGTGTGTTCCTGCTTCTCTCTGGTGACTGTTTTGTGTTTATACAAAGTCACTGTGTGTGAGTGTGTGTGTGTGTGTGTGTGTGTGTTTTTGAGGCTCTTGCAGGGAGCGACTGGTGTCTGGTGTGCACCTGTTCAGTACGCTGAGGGAAGCATGAAGGAAGAAAAACTGTAAGGGACCCTGATAACCAGCGCAAAAGCTGTTTCTTTAAGAGGCCCGTATGTTTAACAAATTAGCTAACGGTATCTTTAGTATGATTAGGGAGTTCCAGCTACAGCACACAGTAACTAAAACACAACAGTGACTAATAACTTAAAGGTCAGGCTTACACATATTAGAGAAAGACAGACAATATTTTCTCACTTGCTGGCAGTGTCAAAATATACAGACTTAGAACGGAGGCAGATAAAATCAAAAAACTTAAATGCTCTTTAGTAGACGATGAGTCTGTGGAGCTACAGATAAATAACATTCCTGTTAAAGTCAACACTTTAGATGAGACAGTGTCACTGGGGTCAGTCATGCCAGTGACAAGTGTCCAAGTAGGCATTACTAGTGCCTCAGTTATTAAGGTTTTGACGAAGTCGGCTGTTTTATGACTGTGCTTACCATTTGGTCCAGGTACTGGATCCTCTTGTTACCCCAGTTTTGCTCCCACTAGAGACCTTTGTTTATTATGAAATTGGATGGAGGACAAGGTGTTTTACAGTGTGAAACAAACATCCTTGTAAATGAGTCAGCTCTTTGGGGAAAAAAAAAAAGCCGAGCAGCAGTTTCCAGTTAGATCCAGTTAAACCTACTAAGAGGTTAATGATTGCAATGTAGGTTTTTTTTTCTTTTCTTTTCTTTTGTTTTCATGCTAGCATTTCTGATCGCCCAGCTCCATTGTAAAACAGTGACAATGAAAAATGTTAAAACTGTGTTCAGGCTGGAAATAGAAGAGATTTGCACTATTTTAGCCAATGGTGTCTTGAGAAACTGCATATTCATGTTTGTGGACATCTTTTTATTTATTTTTCCCCAAAAAGAAACTCATGTTCCCAGACAATATCTGCTTATTACATTTATTGGTTCCTCCTAATCAGAAATATCTAGAAGAAATCTAAACCAAAGCTCGGGTCTTAGCAGGTTAAATTGATAATTATACAAATCCATAATAATAATAATAATAATAATAATAATAATAATAATAATAATAATAATAATAATAATACATTTTGTTTAAAAGCTCTCAATGACACAGTACAAAGATGAAAAACAAAACAGTAAAACAGCAGATAAAAGTTACTAATTGCACCTTTGTAATACTGTGATATTAGCCATTAAGAACCTGGAGAAAAGAGTACTCGCTGTTGCTCCTGAAACTGGACCCAGTCTGCAGTTTAGACATCCACTCAAAAAAAAAACAAAAAAACAATCAGTGGACAGTGCAGTTGGCAAATGCAAACCAACAGAGGCCTTTGGAGGGCACCCTCACTACGGGCATTACTGTCTGGTATGGTAAGAATAGTAAAAACATCAGAGAGGATGCAGCAGAGCGGACAGTTTCATCACTCACAGAACAGTTTATTACCTGCTTCAGGGTAACTCATAGCAAAAAACCCCACAGAAGAACCAACTATAGAACACCAGCGACCTAATTTCAAATGCAATTTTCATCGTTCATGTGTCATTCATTACTAGAACATGCACATTAATGTGTAGCCAACTGTTTTCAATATATATTTCATATATAGCTATTTGTG
>JBAMYA010042004.1:0-14959 GCA_037176975.1 Arrhamphus sclerolepis | reverse complement strand
TATACATATCTATATATATATACATATATATATATACACATACATACATACATACATTTATACATATACATACATTTGTATATATATAGTATATATATACTCATAAATATATGATGAAAATGCCCTCAAGCTTTTAGCAATAAGATGTGCTACTAATGCATCTGAGTTGAAGAATTTCTAGAAAAAGGAAAGATCAAATGTTCCTCCTCAGTGCTCTAGAGGTCAGATCCTGAGCCATCTAAAACATTTACATAAAATCATTGCTTCCCGGGGCAGATTTGACTGAGCATAAACTAGTATTCCAAATTATTTTACTTTTTCCTTCCAGAACTGTGAATGTTTTATGGGTGTGTTAAATGAAGACAAGAGAAAATATAACTCTGTGTGTTATCAGCTTAAGTACATTGTGACTTAGATGAGAAAAAGTCAATGTGAAAATGGCCTCACAAACTATCATGACCCATCATACACATCACCTCATGTCAAAAAGACTTTACAGATATGAATGACTCTGTTATCAGCAGGGTGATTGATTGTCATCCTGGACATTCAGTTAATATTTGACTCATTTCCTGTTTCACAGCTGAATGAGCTGTAAAACTGCAGCTCCATTATTGAATGGGACCAAAGGCCTGACGCTGCAAATCCACTCTGTTTCATTTGGCCAGTGGGCTGAAAATTTGCTATGTGAGATCAAATACCACTGATTACAAGAGTTAAAAAAAAAGTGGTCAATTATGGGCAAACAGCAAGAAAATTGTAAGCTCAGTTTGGCTAGTAAGTTTGTACCAAGTAAGTTGCCATTGTTTCTTTACTTACTATTACTTACTAATATTTAATATTATTTGCTGAGGGGTCATGCTCTGGGTCTCTGAAAAGCACATAGAGACTATTTGTACTGTAATAGATGCTATATAGACTTGAACTTGTTAGGTTTGCACACAGGAGGAGATAAATCTATGTCTCAAAAGACTTCAACACTTTTATTTTTAACAGTGATTTATTGAAAGAAACATGTTGCAAACAAAGGGGGTGCTCAGCTTGTTAAAAAAAAAGAACCCGAACATGCTTATCATGTATCTAAAATCTTGTCTTCATCATTCATGATGTGGTAGAATTTAAATAAGCAACATCAGTCATCGGGGTGAGAAAATGAATATTGTAAAGTGAAGACCAGCTCTGTGAATCACTTCTTTCTGCCTTCCTCCAGCTGCCTTCCTCCTCGCTCTTCCCCATTTTGAAAGTTCAAAGTGAATCTTTAGAAACCTCCATCAGCCGCGTTTGTTTGTGTTTCTTTGATCTCTCGCTCTCTCTTTCACGCACGTGGACGTAGATTTAAACAGGCCCAAATATCTACCAACTTTGAGGTGCATCACTCACACGAGTTCATACATCCACTCAGAGAAAATAACACAGATAGAGCAATGCATTATTCATAAAAAACAGACTTTGAATTATTAATGTTTTGATGTAGCATCATCGAGGTCTCTATTATTCTTCTCCTTATCCTGCCACATTCTCTTTTTATGTGCATTTGTCTTATTTGTCAATCCGTGTCTTGGCTGTTAATTCTGGACTAATGTGTCATAGTTGCACTTTTTCTTGTTGTGGTTTTAATTCTGAAATGAGTGTCAAATCAGCGCCACATCAATCAACAGCGGAGGAGGCGGGACACAGCCGAGATCTTGAAGCTCATCGGCTGCTGAATAACTTGATAATTTTAGCCTGGCGTATCATCTCTTTCACCTGTTATTATCTTATCGTATTCATATTGTGAAATGTCACCAGCACCAAAATGCCACCAAGACATTTGCAGTAAGGGTCCCTCAAAGAAGGATGTATTTCTGCTTCTCTGACTGCAGCTGGGAGGGGAGGAGAAGAAGAGGAGGTAACCAGAGAGAAAACATCTAGAAGTTAATGACAAGATGTTTTTTTTTCTTTTTTATGTCTTTTGAAAAAGTGATGATGCTTCTATCTGCTCCAGTATGGTTGGACCAAAGCTCCAAAGTTCCTATGTTTCCCAAATTCCTCAAACTTCCACAGAACAAAGTGAAGCATTCAGAACTTCAGGTGTTTAATGGCATCCAGACTCTCTCCTTCTCGGAGTATGACCCATGTGAGCAGGCTAATGAATGGAGCAACTTTCTGACCAGCTGCTCTTGTGGGCTTTTGTTCATCTGATTGATTGAATTTTTCTTGTGGCTACTGGCAGATGTTTTACCCGTAACTTGGTCTTTTTCAGCGAGTCTCCTACATATACATCAGGGTTCATTTGCCTCGGTGAAGTAAGTTAAAAAAAAAAAAGAGAGAGAAAAAATATATGTAATTGTGAAAATATTTCCACAAAGTTTGAAATGTGATTTACACAGATTTTTTTTTCACGGATGGGAGGGTCTGATGGTATGGGGGTCCTGTGAGACAATCAAGGCTGTTCAAGTTATGTTAAATGTTCTTTTAAAGCAGGCAGAGTGCAGGCTTCGTCAGTCAGTTTGCTGTGCATTAATGTGCTGAGCACGTGGAGCCGGTCGTGATTGTGTTCTCGGCTTCTTCATTATAATGCATGTGTGTATGTGTTTGTGTGACTGTGAAGTCATTGAAAAGGAAGTTGGCTTTATTATTAATTTCCTGCCTTAATGTCAAGAAGATGGATGAGGATGACCGGCTGCTGAAGAGACAAATGCAGCAAAATAGATACCAGAGGATTTCCTTTTCTTTTGCAAAATTGCCTTGAGTAGACACATCACTCCAGGGACCTTCAACTGATGACTTTGAGTCATTTTCCATGTAAATTGCACAAAGAAGAAGAAAAACAGGAGGGAAATGGAGGCAGCATCATAAAATAAGCCAGATATTAAAATGAATGGGAACTGTGGATGTGATATTGTGATCTTTGACGTGAAAGCTTTAATAAATATGTGAAATATAAAATATTTTCTATCACCATGTTTTTCTTTTTCCAAAAGCAAAATCTTTTGAGGTGTTTACACTTATTGTTAGCAGTAGGCTCTGAGTGACTGAGGCTTAAAAAGGCAAATTTTGTATGAAAAAGTTTTTTTTTATATATTTAACCCTTTCACATTATAATACAAACATATTTAAAAGCTTTATTTCCTGAGGTACAGTGTGTCTTATTATAATTCCTATCCAACTATCATCTTTAAAGAAATTTGGTCAAGAAAGAAAATCTTAAATGTTAAAAATGTAATTCAAATCTAAGTGACTCAAGAGTGAAAATCACAAAAATGTTAGATAAAGTCAGAACAGCTGCATATACACAACGTGAATAAAATGCAATGTGTCGAGACAAATCAACTACCAGCATTAAGAAAACTACTTGTTAATGAGGCTCATGGATATAAAAAAAAAGAAAAGAAAGAAAGACAGTCCAGATCTACTCTGTTCAAGGGTGATGGGGGCACGAGGGTACCAAGAGCAGCAGATGAAGTGATCCACTCACCTCTTCTAATGTTTACTTTGTAAACTTGTGGTGGCAATATGATGATCTGGGTTTGCTTCAGTTGGTCAGGTCTTGATTAGTCATGCAGAGATGGTGAAATGAAGGAGGGGTAGGCTTTTCCAGATGCTGCCAGGATTAAGAAAATCCATATGGGTGTACCTTTTGTTGAGTGTCCTTGATGTATTGCTTGTTTTACACAAAATAAATCCATGAATAAATGAGGTGTGATTTTTTTTTTTTTAAGATTCATGTTACAAGATTGAACCCACCAGGCAGTGCTACAACACTGCTTGTTGATTGTTGGGAAGTTCTTCTAATATGTAAAATATTCTCAGCCTACTTAGTCTGCATGTGCAGAATATGAATAAAAAGAAAAGTCTAGGTTTGCCAACATTACATTGCATATCCATGATAGCATGGAGGTATTCCAAAATGCCAAAGGCCAGAATTCTGTCCTTTCAAACCTTGAAAAAGTCATGGTGGAAGCATCAGAACAGCATTTTCATACACGCTTTTCCCGGACGGAGTCCAGACCGCAGCCTTCTTTGGGATGTGCTGGAAAAGACCTTACACAGCAACCTGACTCTCTCACAATTAATACAAGATCTTGATGAAAAATGAGCGCGACTTCAACTCTCAACACTGAATAAGCTTAATGAAATGACACCACAGCGAATAATCAGAGCTAAACGTAATCCATTAAAAATAGTCTGTGACATTTTCTCTCAGGCCAGGCAATTTATTATTTTGTAGGATACATATTTCATAACTTTCACTGCAGCATTATCTGCATCGATGTTGTCACAGAGTATTAGCATAATGTAGGTTGCAACATCTCACAGCCGTACGCCTTTAAGGGACTCTGATTCAGTTGTGTTCAGCTAACAAAACAGTAAACAGCACAAGTCAAAACATGAATGAAGCACAGATCTGATGCGCCCATTTAGATAAACTGTCCTCACTTATTATTATTTTTATTTTTGAAAATCTTCTGTCATCAGTCTGTGAGGAGTCCTTTTTCTTCCTTGCAGCCACTGAGTCTGCAAAAATTGTGACAGACATCTATTTTGAACTCAGATGTTCAATGAACACTTTGTAACAGCTAATGATGGCAGTTCAAACACACACAAACCCAGATGGCATCTGCCTCTTCTGACATCCAGAGAACACAGAGGCTGCAAAACCTCAACTGAGCACAACACTCCGCCTCTTCGTCTTCACCCTCCCTCCTGTCTTTTCAGCTGTTTGTCCTGCACACACAGCCATGGACATCCCTCTGTTGTACAGACAAAACTGCAGACACTGATATGTTGCTTTACTCTTTTTTTGTTGTTGTTTTATGCATCAAAGTCATCTGGAGCTCAGCTCCAGAGACTGGCTCTGCAGAATGCAGCATTCGCTCATGGCCTACGCTTTGACTGCTTAATATCAGTTTATGTATGTATTTGTGCAGATGTGATGCAAGTTTTTGTTCCTTGGCTAATTCCCACAACACTGGCCATGTCTTTTTTTCTTCTCATCCTTCCTGCTCTGACTTTGCAGATGTTTTGAAGGTTACAGGTACACCCCAGAACACCAAGGTTTTCATATCATCACTCCTGTAGAGTTTGAGAATATCAGCAAGAACTAAAAAAGGCATATGCTAACAGAGAATAAATGGCAACATCTGCGTTATTATATGCTATATTGTAGATACAGGTGACCATGTGAGCTGACTGCTAAACCCCTCTTTTAAGCATCATTCCAGTCTCTAACTGTCATATACAGGTTGGTCAGGAATTAGGAATTTACTCTGTTTTCCAATCAACATATAAGAGAGAAAGGAAGCAATCCTGCTGTGTTAGTGGAGTAGCAGATTAGCTTCAGTTAGGATTAGGGTGAACTGTAGCAGGTAGACCTAACACATGTCTTGACTACAGGAGCATCCTCTAGCCTGGGACTGGTATGGCCAGGGGTGGTTTCTCATGTGAGCTACATGGGCCATTGCCCAGGGCAGCATCCCCCCTGCCCATGCCAGCGCATCTTTTTATAACATGGACACACTGAAATTCCTTTGAGTATGAAATGCGATCATGTAAATAAACTGCCTTGCTGCTTCTCTGCTGGAGTGGCGATAGAGGTGAAGATCTTTGCCCGAACCGAACGGGGCCAAACGGGAACTGACGAGTTCAGGCTTAATTTCAATCATTTTACACAGGCTTGCGCTGTAAATGAGCGGTAGTCTGTGGCGATTACAGTTTGGTTGCGCCGGCAACAAAAGCAAACTCTGAGATGTAGAAAAGTTTTGACTATGTGCATAATGACAATAATGAATAATGAGGTTATGTGAAATGCAAAAGATGCGACATGTATAAATGATTTAAAAGAGCTGTGTGCGTGGGCACTTTTGAATAATAATAATGTTGAGTTCTAAATGGTTCAGGCTTTTGAAAAGCTGTCAGTCAAAACATAGTAGTCGGGCTGGGGCCTAACGTTTAAGGTTGATACATAGAAGTGAGATGATTCAAGTGGGCAGATGTCAAGGCACCTTAAAAGAGATAAGAGGAGACAAAAGGAAGCACTGAATGAAAACCTTTATAATGTCCAGCTCAAGTGTGAATGGGTGAATAAATAGGTAGAAGGTAAGTAGGAGAGTGACGACCATGTGGTGGGGGGAGGATGAGACAAGAGAGGGTTCATGATCCATCTTCTGGCACCTGACACAGATCAATACTTACTGCACCAGGGTAAAGCGTCCTCATCTCTCTGCATCTCCCTGCTTTGCCCCGAGCTCTCTATCTTGATCTTTCCTTCCTTATCTGGCCTCTTTATCTCCATCTTTCCCCTCCTGTGACCTCCTTTGTTCCTTCCAAACAGACCAACACACTGCTGTCCTTAATTTCAATTGGATTTTTGAAACTAATTATTTGCAATGAAGATCCAGAAAACTGGTCGCCTTATTTTTCTTGACATCAGAAAGTGTTTAGACTTTCTGATATTAATTACTCTGGATATATAAAAACAAAAACAAATAACAAAACAAACAAAAACAGTGATTTAGGCATTTACTCAAGATATTTGGTGTTTTTTTGGCATTTAATTTGTGAGCATGCAACCATTTTTGCAAATTAGGTCTTTCACAAATTCCAAACAAAGTTATTGGTATTAAGTAACTACTAGTGAGAAAGTAGAAAAAAAAGATGTTATTTCAAAGGAAAGATGATAGCAGGTGACTGTCATGATGGTTTAGCACAAAAAGCTGCATCTTAGAGAAAGTGTTTGAGAAGCAAAGATGGGCAGAGGATCTCCACAATGATCCTCAACAAAAGGAGGATTGAAGGATTTTTTTAGTTCTCTTTCTACAGTGGATATTGTCAAGAAATCTGAAGAAATGTCAGGGCAAGAGCACAATGATGGCTGTGATTTCAGATCACTCAGGAAGCACGTCAATCACCAATATAATCACTTGGGCAAGGGACTACTTTGGGAAATCTTTGCCAAGCACCACATTACAGAGGTGCTACATTCACTAATGCACTCAAAATGTTTTACTGATCACAAAAGAAGTCTTGCATTGGCTGTGTCTAGTAGTAGCATCAGTGTCTGTGGACTGGAAGGTTTTCTGGATGGACCATCACACAGTGGAAGCATGTATTGGCTGAATCTGTAGCCTACTCAAGATCTTATTTTCTGAAAAAAAAGGAAAAAAAAGACCATCCACACTCTTTCAAGCAACAAATTCAGAAGCCAGGGTTTGTGATGGTATGTAAAATAGCAAATCTTTACTGTTGCACATTATAATCTGCACTCAGATGGACAGAAAGATAGTGGAGACGTGAGCAGAGACAGCTACTGGGATCAATGTGCCAAAGATGATAAAGAGCCTCCAGGCACTAGTCAGTGCAAGGCGCAAAAAACTGAATATCTGTGATACGGGGTTACACCGGTCTCCAGGTATGTACACAGATGACTTAGGTATGTAAGACAGTACCGTTGAGCCAGAGCTTTATAATGGAATTTTGAAAAGACACATGCTACCATCAAGACGTGGCTCCTGTAGTCTTGACCCGTATCTTATTAAAAATGTATGGCACATCATGAAGAGGAGAGTCAGACAGCAGCTAACCTAGCCCCAAAGGCAACAGCTCGAGCAAAGATGTCTAGACCTCCCTCTCCTCATCCGCATGCTCCACTTGGGGGGACAGAAAGGTGTTTCCAAGTCAACTGATAAATGGAGTCGCTCCACCGAGTCCTTGGTTTGTCCAATCGCGCCCCTCCAAGTTTCAGCGTCACCATTGATTCTTTCATTGATTTATAGGAGTAATTATACGAATAACTTGCTCCATTAAATAAATCGATCTAGTTAATGTGTGTGTGCAGTGGAAGAAAGCTGCTTGGGTTGTAAAAGCGCCTGGAGTGGTCCCAAGACTAGAAAGATGCTGTTGTTCTTATTGTTTTATCATCCATGTACTGTTCTCTTTATGTGTTTTACTTCCAAAGTGTTAACATAAATAAACAGCCAGCCAAACTCCTTTTCAAGAGCCAGGAAGTGAGCGTGCGTGCTCCTTTAACGGCTTCTCTCACAGCAGGTCAAGTCAACATGACACATAGAATCAGAGTGAAACTAGAAAAGAAAATACGAAAATGTACTTAACAGACTATTATGACTAAAACAGGTAAATATAAAAAAATCTACCATTAACTTGTAAATTCAACAGGTATACAACAGGTAAGTATGAGTACTGACAGTAACATAAATATCGATCAGGTAAGTAGAAGGTAAGTGTTGCAGGACTGGTCGGCGGTGCAGTGGACAGAGAGATGATGCTTTTTTTGAAAAAAAATGGCGCTTTTTATTTTTTCTAAAACTCTTCTTCAATACGGTGCAAATATTTACAGTGTCCCAAAATAAAGTTCAAAAAATGCAAACATAAACTAAGCAAAACAAAATAAATCCAAATGCAAAAATAAAGTGGCTTCAAGTTACCAGACTAAGTCAATATAATAGACCCTGCTCAAAACTTTTCTGCAGACAAACTGACGTACACCAAGACGTCCCAACCACCACTGAGGCTCTGGAGCATCTACTGGGCTCGTATACCCGCAGCTCCTCCCCATAGATGAGCCCAGTTGCAAAAATGAATCAATTAACTAAATAACAATATTTCAAACGAAAAACAACAACTGAAAATAATAATAAACACAAAATACATAAACACCCCAAAACCAGTTAAACACCCCCGCTAAAATAGTATGCGCCGCCGAGAGCGCGCGAACCCCCCTGATATCTGCACAGCGGACCCGCCCCTCGGTTTCATCCCCTGAGAATGAAGTGTGGAATGAAGAGGTGAATCTACAGAAGCTCTATGCGTTTATAAGTTACCTAAAACATTAAATTACAAAAATGTGCGTGTGTTTTGTTACTTGCTAAATGTTGTTTAAACAGATGAATGGATGTTTGGAAATATGGCGCGTGTTGAATCAAACAAACAAATGCTCCCAGAACGCTGGTTGGCCACCCCTGCACCTTGGTAACAAATGCTAATGACATGTTATGGCAATCGGTGAAGTGTGTGATGCTTTAACCAGGTAAACCTAAACAGAAAACTGTGTGGAAACGAAGCTACTCACTGAAGTAGGTCAGCAGGTGTTCAAATGAAGGCGGCAAATTGCTGCCTATGCGCTTGCGTGAGTGACTAGGTGTGCGAGTGTTTTTGATTGGGTGTAAGCGTCACGGCTCACTCCGTGATGGTAAGTATATTGCAGTAAAGTTGTCTTATGAGCAACTGGTATGACTTTAGAAAAATGTCCGACAAAGGTCATCAATATCAATTCTCAAACATGTAAAGAACATAAAACACTCACAGCCAAAGCTTTCTGAGGGATTCACATGAAAGATTATGCTGGATTCCACATAAGAAACCATATGACTTCAATCATACTCTTTCTCTGCTTACAGGTCATCTCAATTCATCCTATTTCCTGTTACCAGTTTCCTGTTTCCCAATCGCTACAGCCTTCAAAATAAAAGCTCAACAGTCTTTTCTGAAACAACAATACAAACATATTTTTTAACAGTCATCTTGGTCTTTTGCTTATTAAACACACTGAGGGCAGAACAATCCACATGACTGTTAATCTTTCCTAGTGGAGTCACCAGCTGGCATACATTTCTGCGGAGTTTGTTATCAATATTGAGTCAATCGTAATATTAAAAACGTCAATAAACTATAGATTTAAATCTATGCTACTTTTTAGAAAATGTTCCATGTTTTAAAAAACAACAACAACAATGCTCTTATACGGAACCAGGATCCACTCAGGGAGCTTTTACAACACAAGCATCCTTCCCATACTGCCACATGCACATTAATTTGATTTAATCGACCAGATTATTGCTATTCAAATAACATTATGGTTCATGTAAATTATGGGTAGGCAGAATTTTGCACTACCAATCAACCTGTCTTTGGGGTAGAGGAAACCAGAGAACACCCACGCAGACAGAGGGGAGGACATACAAATGCTTACTAACCAATTTCTAATCAACCACTAAAATCTGGAAACAAACAAACAAACTAAAAAACAAAGTTATTGGCCAGAGAAGAGGAATCTGATTGAGTACGTAATATTTAACCCATGCATACATGCTCTACATAGGTTTCTGTACAGCTGTGATGAAGTGGATAGTCAATGACATAGCATGGGTCTTTGTAAATCTGAGGAGGCAACTAGCTGTCCACTGTCTCTGACATTATACTTGTCAGGAGATATTTTAAATCACATTTATTCTGCTACCATGTTCAGCTGAAGAAATGGATTCTTGGATTAAAAAGATGCCCTTGTTGTAATCCATCGCAACGTAGGCCTCCGAGTCCTGAGAGAGTGATGACAAGAGAGAGAACAGAAAGGAGGGCAGACAAGACAGAGTACAAAGAGAATACGAAGGCACAACACAACAGGCTCTGCCTCTTCCATCATTTCAAGACGCAGGAGATCCACCATCAAATCTAAACTATGGCCTAGGCCCAAAGAATGATGCTGGTTTAGCCTGACCCAAACGACATCAGGGAATATAGAAGTTTATTTATCCATTTATTTAATTCCCATGGAAATCCCTGTAGTGGGTTCATTCATCTCAAATTGACTTCTGATTTCCTGCTTCTTTCCTTGTACAGATCCCCGTAGACCGGCAGGGATTGATTGTGAAAGCTAATCATAACAGATCGTTCTGTTATTAGTTGCATGCCCCCCTGGAGAACACGATTATTTCAAACACATTAGAGACCCCCACGACCCTGCAAATCTAATGGAAGATAACAAGTTAATAATCTGAATCTTAAAATTTGTACATAAGTGGACAGATCTAATTTTGTTCCATCAGTCAAACAGAAATCAATGGAGCCTGTCCATGATAAGACACAGATTTACCAACTAGCTCCCTTTTGGCGAGTGGGGGAGGGGGGGCTACATCCCCTTTTAAAATTCTAACTCTTATATCTAAAAGTAAACGTAAAGAGCACCACTTTGACTGTAGATGAAGGGTTCATTCATGCTAACATGTAGACATATGTGTCATTACACATCTCTGGAAAAGTGAAGGATTGTGGTTATTAACCCTTTGATGCATCCAAGCACATTCATGTGTATTTGGATTTTAGTTTCTGGCATATGTCATCCTTTTTCTTTTGTAAACAACGTGAACTGACATTTTTTTGTGCTCATATGGAATCTATTCAAATCAAGCCTTTTAAACCTGCTCTAAGTATCAAAACTATAAAGGTGTTGAAGGGTATTTAACTTAACTTCTTTGAAGGCAACAGCATGTAGCTCTTAGGGATTTCTTTTTTACTCTTTTGTGTTAACTAATTGCTGATCACCTGATTATGACTATTAATATGCAAAGCAAACTAGAAGCAAACAATGTTTTAGCTGATGCTGTCAACGGACTACAATGCCACAGCCATGAAGTCTTTGGTTATTTTTCTAGACTGCAAATACCAACCAGCCATAGATTTCCCCCATTTTGCCCAGCTTTGCAAAAGCTGTTTGCTTGTTCCAGCTACTAGCACCCTGAGTGAGAGGATTTTCTCTCTTACTTTCACACAGCAGCATGGAAGTCTTCATCCTGCCTCCACTGGTGCCTTTATGTTATTTTACATGCAAACAAGGACTGAAAATAAAAAAAAATGTGGTTTTGCTCAACAAGTGTCATAGATATACATTTTTGATATAACAGCAGAATATGGCCGTAGGTAGAAGGTAGATGGTACAAATTGGGAGATGGATGTGATGGAGAAGAACCACGAGCAGCTCTACTAGACTGAGGAAGCGGAGATGAGATCAGTGACAGGATGGGACCAAAGGTCACTTTGACAATGTCACCACAGGCCTCAGTCTGATGTCTTAGGAATGCTGGGTTGGAGGAGAATTGTGAGTCTGTCTCAGGGGAAAAGAGGGAATGAATAGGCTGACAGTAAAAAAATGGTTTGATGCATCAGCTGCACATAACTGTTAGCAGAGAGGTTGGTAATGGACTTACCAACATATTTGCTTCTATAGGAGGTAATAAACTAGAAAAATCGATAGTTTGAGCATCATGTAGCTCTTGAGACCAACTGTTTTTATTTGGTCAGGTATGCCAGCTCAGTTGGAATCAGTCTCACATTTCACTTGAGCACAAGTCTCTGAAAACACATCTATGTGGACACACATACGCCTTCTGCCTGCATTTAGTGAATAATGTATGTCTGCTTGTGAGTTTCTTTGACAGATGCTCATCCCCCACATCCACATTCCTCAGTCTCCACATATTTCTTGTACATGTCCAGATTTTACACAAAGGGCACGGTGGAAATGGCATTATTGATTCTGCTCAGAACGACTGCTGTAACGTCTGTTAAAAACATTATCATGGCAGCTTCACAAGAACGCTGGCTTATTATTGGCCAGCTAAGGACAGGACTAAAGCTTTAGCAAGTGGATATTGTTCACCCAAGACAGGAGGACAGAATGAGATAGACATTGTCATTCTGCCAGCCAGGCTCTCCTTTTGAGTCTGCAACAGTTTTGGAAATAAGGAATGAGCTGGCGGTGAGTGCAGCTGTGTAATTTCCCCTCCTGGCTTGGAGACGTTCTTCCTATCACCACAATTGATCTAGTGTGTCTGGGGGGGGGGATCTCTCTCTCTGTCTCGAGCGTGTCTGGGAAGGGAAACCAAAGGAGGATGGGTATTGGAAGGGAAGAAGGGTGAACACTTTCCCCACAACATCCTCTACCATTCTTGTTCCATTTCTCTCGCTCCTACCTTGATGACTTACCCTGCAGCAAGTAGCTAATGAATGTTATCCCACTCGCCCTCGGCCACAGGGTCCTTTATATCCCAGTGAGCACAGGGGAATAAGACCCAGGAAAGCAGGGACTCACTGTCTCATTAGATGAACCCCCATACCGTGTGCCTGCTCCCACCACATCCTGTACCGTGAGAAGCTCAGCTCAGATTCGCTGTGCCTAACACCCTTTCCACATCATGCAGTAACAGCTTAACTGCAGCACTAAAAGCGGAAACGATGGCGATTTTCACAGCTGGAATCGATGTCTGGGGAGATAATTAGAGAGCGCACATTTTATATTCATTCATTGCTTTGAACCAGGCAAGGTGGCTAAAAATAGATAATCGATGACATCATTTAAACGCAGTCACTTCTGTAGAGTGTACCATCCAACAGTTAACTGGTTGCATTTATCCACCTACGAGGGAATATTGTTGGATTTTTAAAAATGTTAAACTTTTGGGGTCTATTTCTCATAAAACTGTCTCCAACAGAGGACACTGTCTAAACAACCTAAAGCACCTCATTTGTAGCTTGAACTTTTCTCCCTTTGATTAACATCATGAGACACATTTGCATTATGCTGCCTGGTTGGCTAGTCTTGTATACCCTAACAGTGATATTAAAGGTTGCCTACAGTATTTTTGATTAGCTGGTTTATGACCACTAAAAGGAGACTGAGCTATTTGGGAATGAAGGGTGATGTTTAGTGGTTAGGGAACATTAAATGAAAAAGGGTCACAATGTACTTCAGCCATGCTTTTACAACCCTGATTCCAAAAAAGTAGGGATGCTGAATAAAATGTAATGATTAGCAAACCTCAAAAACCCATATTTTATTCCAAATAAAACATAAAGAACATATCAGACATTGAAACAGAGCAATTTCATTAAATATTAGCTCATATTCTTTGATTGCATTGACACATCTAAAAAAAATTGGAACAAGGCGATGTGTACCCTCGTGCAACATCCCGTCTTCTTTTAAAATTATTAATTCAAAATTATTTCCAAAATGCCAGAATAATGCGACAGAGAATTATTTTATGTGTAATTTATTTATTACTTGCTTCAAAGTCAAGCATTTACATACACTAAGATCACTGTGCCTTTAAATGATTTGATGATGTCATGGTTTTGGAAGTTTCTGATAGATTAACGACATTTGTGTTAATTGGAGGCACACCAGGGGATGGATTTTAAGGCATATGTCAAACACACTGTTTTCTTTGTGTGACATCATGAGAAAACCAAAAGAAATCAGCCACGTTATCAGTAAGAATTGTGGACCTCCACAAGTCTGGTTCGTCATTGGGTACAATATCCAGATGTTTGAAGGTGCCACGCTCAGGATGTAATGTTGTTGGGGTCGTTTTGCTGCAGGATGGACTGGTGCACTTCACAAAAGAGATGACATCATGAGGAAAGAACATTGTGTAGAAATATTGAAGCAACATCTCAAGACATTGATTAGAGTGGCCCTCACAAAGCCCTGATCTTAAACATACAACAAACAGCTGAAAAGGCAAGTGTGTACATGACAAACGTGACCCAGTTCCACCAGTTCTGTCAGGACGAATGGACCAAAAACTCCAGCAAACTATTGTGAGAGGTTTGTGGAAGGAAACCTAAAACATTTGACTGAAGCCATACAGTTTAAAGGCAGTACTACCTGATACTAAGAATCTGTATTTAAACTTCTGAAAAAAACTGCTCTAAAACATTTATCTCTCATAATTCTTGAATTTAGCAAATGTTTGGTCTGGTTTGATGACAGAGTGAGGAAAAAAAAAACTGTGCATGGAAACTTCTGGTTTCATGTGTTACAGGAAGTTCAGCATATCTGCTGTGCTTAGTTGAATGAGAAAATGAGCAGATTGGGAAACTATAAATTTGTTTTATCGTTGCTGTTGATGCAGCTGAACAAGTCGTCTGAAGATGTAAAGCGATCTCTCTCTGAGAATGTGATTGTTTGTTGAATCTTCAAATTGAGAGCCATGTGATCTCCGTTTTTTTGTTTGCCATTCTGTGACTGCGCGCTGCTCTCTTTGTGCACATCACACACTGTCTATGAAAGTGGGTCGTGTTTAAATGGGAGGAGGAGATGTCACATTTGTCCAATCATAGCCTCCCTTTACTTTCTTCACTTTCACTCACTTATTGACTTTTAACTTCTTTTTCTTATATATAA
>JBAMYA010042003.1:0-14960 GCA_037176975.1 Arrhamphus sclerolepis | reverse complement strand
GTTTTTAGTTTTTTTTTTTTCTGGGAGGAGGGGGTGGGGGGGGGAGGGGGTTTGAGTGTTGGGTGGGGGACGTGGGTGCCCAAAGAAGTGGGCACCCCCCCCCCCCCCCCCCCCTTTTTCCAGCTGGGTCATAAAAACTGCTGCAGAGCCAGAATCCTGCTCTTGTTCTCTTGTTTTTTCTTTCTTTTTCTATTGTTCTAACTACTCTCTCTCCCTTCACCCCTGCCTTTCTTAGTTCTTAAAAGTTTTTTTTTATTATTATTATTGTTGTCTTTAATTTTTGTTTTGCCTTTTTATTACCATTTTAATATTTTGTTTAATTTGCCTAGTTAACCTTTTTGACCACAAGTTTTGCTCCTCTTTGGTCCATTTTTGTATTTTTGCCTTCCAAAACCACACGTAGCTGACAAGATTTTCTCTTTTCCTCACCAGTTAGTGTAACCTGACAGTGAACTTAAACTGTAACCTATGGAATAAATCTTGTCCCACTAGAAAGTGAATCTAAATTCTTTATATCTCAATGTGAATCTTTCTATTTGAACCTGAATTGATCGGTTTGAATAACTGCTTCTAAAATCTGAATCTGAATGGATTCATTTGAAATTGAATCTGCTGGTTTGAAAGTGTATGACGATAAATTCAAAACTGTATTTCATTTCATTGAAAAATTCAACTCCCTAATTCATTCTCACTTTTCAGTTTCACTTCTCTTCATTCACTCAGTTTTTCAATTCAATTTTTTTGTGTCATACATCCAGGTCCTGGCGTCAGGCAAAACTAGTCGAACGCAGATGGGAAGAAGTCAATTTTACAACAGCAACGCACTTTACGTCATCTGTACCTGCATAAACACCTGCAGGAGTGATGTCCAGTGATCAGCAGCCAAAGGCTGGGATTTGTGTAAAAAAAAGAAAAAGAAATCAGAACATCTGTGAAAGGAAGTGTCATAAAATGATGTTTCTCCAGGGCAGCTGCTTGCATGTCGCTTTTCAAGGCTCTCAGGAAACGATGTTCATGATGCTTTAACATAAACAGTCTGTGGACTTTAGCAGCAGCAGCTAATTATCACTCAGTGTTTCATCTCATACAAATAATTATTGGAGACAGGACATGTCCAGTGGTGGACTGGCTAGCTGGCATACTGGGACAAACTCCAGTGGGCCGATACAATCACTCCCAGACGCAGAAGCTGGTCTCTGGTGCCAAAACACCAAAATCCGGTCAAGTCCTCCTCCTCACCCGGTTCATTAATTATCAATTTAATGTAAGATCACAGACAATCAATCAATAATCATTTATTATAAGAGTTCCCATTTTCTTTTCGAACAGATTCCTGTACAATAAAAAAAAGTAGATACATTTTTCCAAAAATCAGCAGCTTTTTCTGGCAAAAATGGTTTATTAAATCCTGACTTTCTGACAGCTGCTCTCCATCTCAGTTATTCCACCTTAAAGCAGCTGCTCTCCACCTCAGATATTCCACCTTAAATCAGCTGCTCTCCACCTCAGATATTCCACCTTAAATCAGATGCTCTCCACCTCAGTTATTCCACCTTAAATCAGCTGCTCTCCACCTCAGATATTCCACCTTAAAGCAGCCGCTCTCCACCTCAGTTATTCCACCTTAAATCAGCTGCTCTCCATCTCAGTTATTCCACTTTTTGATGTCAGAACTGAATCAAACGGACAACTGAACTGAAATCTCGTCTTTACACGTCCTCACGTTCCAGATACCCCCCCCTCCCCGACTTTGAGACCCCAGATTTAGACCAGAACCAGCTCTTGTAGTACTTTGTAAATTTGTTACTCCGCTGTGCTGCTTTAAAACGCATCCGCCGCTCCAGAAGTAACAGCCTCAAAGGGAAAAAAGAAAGGAAATGAAGCATCACACCTGGTGTTCAAAGGAGTGATGAAGATGAATTGCCGAAGGTGCTGCCTCTCTGACAGCTCCAGGAGGAGGTCCAGACAGATCCTCCGATTGTGCATGTCCTGCAGAGCACAAAATGGAGACGATGCTTTAATCCGAGCTTTGTTGATTTTCTTGGGGTCTTACAAAAGTGAGAGTGTTTCACATCTCTGTGTGCTGCTCATCTTTCCACTCACCATGTAGACGTCAAATTCATCGAGGCACCTGAAGGGCGATTCTGTGATCTCCCACAGCGAGAGCATGAAGCAAACGGTGGAGAAGGAGCGCTCGCCGCCAGACAGCGACCTCATGTCGCTCACGCCATGTTTCTCTCTGCCTGGAGGCTTTACCTTTGTGTCAGAACAGGTTTGGTTATTATTTGAACCGATGGGTTTTACCAGATCGCAACACGTGGTCCTTGTTCCTTCTGCAATGCCAGGTTCCAGTGACTGACGCATTAACGTACGTGGGAACCAGAACATCACACGTTTATGCCAACGCATCAATATTTGTGACCAAACTGTAAGAAAATAAATGATGTTGAAGACAGGCCAAATGCAAACATTCACTAAGACCAAGACATTAGAAACTCAGAGTATAATTGTATAAACCTGATTTTAAAGAATCAGTCTTGAAACTACAATGGACAAAGGACATTTGGACAGGTGATGTCAAGTAAAGGACCAGGAGACATCGATGTCGTCAACTTTACTGAAACTCTGTCAGAGGAAACTTGTGATGCTGAAGTCATCTCAGTTTCTTTTCTTTTTTCTGCTCTTCAACACTTTAAGACCTTTACTGCTTCACTGTTTACCAGTTAAAGGTTGGGGAGGAGACGTTGTGAAAAAAGGAAAGAAAAAGATGGACAATGGTGGTAAGGGTGTTCCAGCGTGGTTTCTGGTGGCAGGTCCCTCAGTGAGACAGGAGCAAAGATGAAAGACGGAACCGTCTTCCAAGTTTCCAACAGTTAACTTATAAACTCAGTGACATGGCCAGAAAGTCTGAATATCTGTTAAATATATCTGTCAACTGGTTTATGAGAAAGCTGGAAGCCACTGGTGAAGTCCAGAGTTAAAGCTGTTATAAAGCAGCCAAGAGGAGCTGTTACTAAAGTATCAATTAGATTTTTGTGGCTCATGAACCCAATTTAAAACTAGAATAGCAATGTTATTTAATTTAGTTTTTAAGCTATAGAAAGCCAGAATGTTCAGCATTCATATCAATTCATTTATTTATTTTTGGATCTGGTATCCAGCACTGCTGGCTGATGTATGGTGTGTTCTTTTATGTGTGTGTCCTATTCCATCCATCAGATCTTTTGAAAATAGATGCATAAATAAAAAATATCAATCAATTGGCTCTGTTCCCTCAAGCATTCAATTTCAGCTGTCCTAAGAAATGGAGAAAAGGACACCAGCCTTCCCCAAAGGGTTGTCTTTGGCTTTCCAGGCATTTCTACTTCACTTCTGACCTTGAACTGTGTCTGGTGGCGTGTCCTCAGGTGCCTCAGCGCCGCTGCTAACTTCCTGTAAATCTTCTTTCTCAGGCTGCCATCCATCATCTCTGCCGCCAACATCACCCTCCCCACAAGCAGACGGACCTTTTCTGTTTGTCTCTTGGTTAAATGGAGCTGAGCTATCGCACCTAATCTGCTAAACATGTAAATAATTTATTTTCCTCCACTTTTTTCTGCCCTAAAACTGTCTGGAAACTGGACATCGTACAAATACCAAACTTGGACGAGCTCAAACAATTAGGCTCCACCTTTGCAAGCCTGTAGATGGCGCTATACTAAATTATGGCTTATATCTTCAGAGCTATTTAGGCGAGGGCAAACTTTCCAGTCAATTCCCATGAAAGCAAAATGAACTAGTCTGAAGCTGTTCATTCAGTTTCTGGGAAACCTGCTATACGTCATCTACAGACCTTTGTAACGAAAAAAAAAACATCTATGGGGTTGTCAATATATCATGAACTACATAATAATAAATAAAGATGTGAAATCTTGTGTTTTCAGCTGCAGGCAGAAACACCAACTCTCACATTTCATCACTGAATTGGGAATTTTGTTCTAAAATCTCAAATCTTTTCTTGTAAAGGTTTTTGTCAAAAAAAAAAACAACTTTTGTTGACAATTAAAAAAGAAAAAAAACAAAACAATAAAATGACTTTTCAACTTAGATTTTTTAAACTTTTTTTTTGGTTATTTTCACATCAACACTTCAAAAATCTGAAGCTGAGGAGCCACATCTGGACAGATGTAGGGTCTGAAAACAAACCTTAGGACCTCCTCTTCCAGGAGGCGGGTCCAACTGTTGCCTCTCAAACTGCAGCCAATCAGAGCAGCGAACAAGGTGACGTGTTTAGAGCGCCGCAAACAAGTCAAAGGAGGGGCGTTACAGAGAGACGCCAACACAGTGAAAAAGGAAACCAACCATTGTTGCTGCTTTTCGCAGCAGAATTTGAAGATACGGATATCTTAGAAGAAAATAACCCTGCGTTTTGTCTGTAGACAACTAATGTTATTAATCTAAAACCATTTGGCCAATAGATGACAAGGAAAGGATTTTTTTAGGTTACTGCTCAGGTCTGCCTGGGGGGAGGGGCTTTACCTCACATCTGCTAATGATCACTGATGAAGTCAATTATATTCAGACATTTAAAAATATATTCACCTGCGAGGCCTTTCAAACCACAGAAAAGATCTTTGAATGGTTATTCCTCAACTGGATTATGTAATCTGGCACTAAATCTAGGTTTTTACTGCAACACAACTGAGACATGAAGACTGGCGCCCGTAAGAGAGCAGCATTAGAACAACGGTCCACTTTGGTGATGAGCGGAACAAAACCGCACTTAAAGAGCTTAAGTAGGGAGTAAGTGGGTCAACAACACGTGATGGTGATCCCACAGGAAGTTGAAATGCCCGGGAGTCCCTGGCAGTCACTTAGAACTGAGGAAGGTTCTTGAAAGGGAAGCAAAAACATCCTCCAGTCGCAGAGAGGATCTGCGGCTGTCACGAATATGAACTGAATTACCATAATCTGAACCAATGAGAGTCGACACAGAACGAACAGAGAGCTGCAGAACAAACGCGCTGCGTTCTGCAATAAAGAGATACGACGTACGTACCGAGATCGACAAGGTCTCGTTGTTGTGGTCAAAAATCATGGAGCCGCAGCAGTTCATCTTTATGAGGAAGTTGTTGAAGTACAACTTACATCTGACAGAGAGGGACCTTCAGGGACGAGAGGAAAGCACAAAAAAATCTGATTTAACACATGTATTCAGACAGAAGGTACGTTCAAAATCTGTTACCATGGTAACGAAGCCTGGTTGAAGGCGGGTTTACATTTAATTTCCTTCAATATCCTCTCCTTCATGAAGCTGAAACGGGTTTAATTTCATGAGACAGCTGATCATAATCCCCATAGATACTTTACTCCAGTCACGCCGGCTGTAGCTCGTAGACGATTTTTTATTCCCCCGATTAATATTTGAAGAGCGTCAGGTCAACGGTTTTTCTGCATATGCATGACTGATACAACCTAGCCTGCCTGGTAGCATCGCGTGGGGCGCTGCACCAGCTACAAGCAGAGAGGCTCTGTGCCTTGATGTTAATTAGTGTTAATTAATGTTGCCCAGAAGATCGGGTGACAACAGAAATAATTTTCCAGGATAACTTAACAGTTTCAAGGACATTTGACGTTTTTTTCTCATTTTCCATGTTTTGCGTGACTGGAAAATAGGTCAATCACTTTCCAGGTTTTCACAGGACACATGGGAACCCTGTATTAGCTATTACTTATTTGCAAATTGTCAGTTTTGTAACAACAATGGGGATAAAGAACAGAGAGCTCCACCCACCCACTCTTTAAAAAAAATGTATACATACATATATAATTAAAACCACAAGTTTTACATTCAATGTATAAAAAGACACATCACCCCCCTCCCCTCACCCCCCCACCTTCAATCAGATAAAATCTTCCCTGTTTTACGTCAGTTACTTAACAAAATTAATTCTATGTGCTAAATGCTAGGATGATGAGTGTTTTTTAATGATTTTGTTCAAAGTGAGAAGTTTTCATTTCCTTAGTATTTGGTATCATTGTCTTTCTTTCTTCATAATTAAATAGTACCTATTTATCTATTTGGTGGTATGTTTAGAGTCATTGTCTATTTGGAAGACCTATTTGTGTGATAACTTTTTTTTTCATAATGTTCCTTCCCCGTGATGTCATCTATTTAGTGAAATAGAAAAAAAACACCACACCACAGCATGATGCTTCCACCCCCGTACCTCACAGTTGGAATGGTGTTCTCAGGCTTTTTCCTCCAAATCTAACCAAGGTGATTATGGTCAAACAGCTCAGTTTTAGTTTAATCAATACATGGCTCCAAAAATCTGACAAGCTCTGACTCACACTTATGCTGGTTTTGGAGACTGGGGAAACTGGAGATGCAGATGGTGAGGTGGGTAATTGAAGCTACGCTGCATCATGACTCCTCTCAGACATTTAATTTTATTCCACATCAAACTAATCATAGTTCAACTTTAGCATCAGGAGTAAAAACCAGTTATTTATGCTAGCACTGGTGAGCCATAAGGACCTTTCAAATAAATAAAAATAAGGTCTATAAACCCACTTAAAGCTCAAATTAAAGTTTCCTCACCATCACATTTCTCTCCCTGATGGTCACCATGGTGACATGAACCAAAGATTAACACATAAATAGTTACAAGGTGTGAGCCAATCAGACTGATTGATGTAAACATTTAAATTCTGTGGTGACTCTCCTGCGTAACGCTGCACCATGGATGTACTGGTACTGCTGGGAGACCTGGAAAATTGGAGTAATAGGAGGGAACGCGTTTTCATGGATCACCAGGATTTCCTTGACCATGAAGATGATAATATGCAGATTTAGACCTCCTGGAGCTTTACGCTTGGATCCATGTGCTGAACTGGGTCCAGTACTGGAGAGACCGACCCGCTGTTCAAATACAGGTGTTAAGCACTCTGGGGTTCGCAGCCAATTAGCCGACAGGTATGTGTTTAACATGATCACCAATTAATTAATTCTCTGCCTGAAGTCACTTTTAGAAACAACATAGTTCTGTGAAACCATCCATGGGTCACCAGCGCTGAGCGCAGTAATGCCGCCTCCTGGATGGTTGTTAATATGACCAGTAGATACGTCAGATTTCCAACACTGTGGGAGAACAGGACAACATTAAAATTCAGTTTGCAGCAATGTCTGCTTAGATCCAACAATGTTTTGTAAATGAGACCCCTGGAGTGTCAGGAGGAATTTCATCATGGAGCACAGTATCCTGCTTCCTGCTTCTACTTCTGTGAGTAAAGAAATTTCCAGCATGATTGGATGTTTGATGACACCCATATTCCCATCCGAGCTCCTGGAAAGATTTTTCCTTCTATAGGGTGAAACAAGTACAGCTGAATTAAAAAAATAAATAAATATATATATATATATATGTGTGTGTATATATATATATAGTTTTTTTTTTTAAATATAATTTAACTGTTTGTGTTTTTTTCTGTCATCAACTATCGTTTCCTTTGCTGATGCAGCTCGCTTCTGGTTACCTGGCGTTGCCATGGTGACGGAGCCCCATTGAACCAACTGTAAAATCCCGTTTTGAAACCGAAAACCCCAGAGTTTCTTAACTCAGCGGGGTTCAACAAACAAAGACTTACTCTGAGTTTATTTCCTTTAAAACAAAAAAGCCCGTAACTTACCTGCGCATTATCCTGTATCTGTTCTGCCGGTCCGACATGATGTTTTTGAGGCGATCGATGAACCGCCGCAGATCTCTCACTTGGTTGGTTTTCTCTCGGTAGAGGGAGAGGGCCTCGGCGTACTCCCTAATGATGTTAGACAGAAGAAGTAAATTTATCTCCCTTTGCACGAATAAAAACAAAGGCAGAAGACAAACTAGGGATGGCCAAGAGACAGATCTGATTAAGGTTTAATGGAGAAAAAACATTGAGTGCAAGAAGAAGTCTAATCGGATGAGGAGAACCTCGGGGGACGGCAGCAAATTATTTGATGAGATGAAGCTCAAACCTGGCAGAAATTATGGCAACGAAGAAAGCTAGAAAGCTCTCCTTGTTGATGGTTCCTGTTAAAGTCAAGATTGTCTTCTAACTGTCCCTCATGTTTATTGAGTCTTTCTTCTCCATGAATTCAGTGAACGCCAGTGTTGCCATTCCTGGACTTCCAGCAGTCTAGATTGTCAAGGTTTTCTTTGGGGAAGACAAAGAAGGTATATAAAGTTCATTTTTCATTGTTTATTCTATTTATTTTTGTCTCGATTCCAAGACACAGCTGGAGAAAAGAGAAATGAGACGAGATCTGGGACCTATTCAGAGAGAACCTCTTCAGAGGTGGGACCAAAGATTCATGGACGTAGTGAGAGAGGACGTGACCTTATTTGGTGTGAGAGAAGAGGATGCAGAGGACAGGCTAGATGGAGACCAGTGATTGGCTGTGGCGCCCCCTGGAGGGAGCGGCCGAAAGGAAAGGAAGATGATCAAAGGCAGGACCAAGTCACGGTCTCTATTAGGCCTCAAGTCTCTGTCTTCAAGTCACCAGTCAGGTCTCAAGTCAAGGAAGGCAAGACCTGAGTCAAGTTTCGAGTCAAAACAGGCAAGACTTGAGTCAAATCTTGATTCAAAGACGGGCAAGACTCGAGTCAAGGCAGGCAAATCTCAGTTAAGTCACAAGTCTTTGTCCTCAAGAGTCGAGTCAAGTATCAAATCAAGGCTGGCAAGATTCAAGTGAAGTCACGAGTCAAGTTTCATTCAGGCAACACAGGCAATTCACGAGTCAGGTCTCGATTCAAGACAGGCAAGACTCAAGTCAAGTCACAAGTAAAGGTAGATAAGTCTCGAGTCAAGACAGGCAAGACTCAAGTCAAGTCACATGTAAAGGCAGACAAGTCTCAAGTCAAAACAGGAAAGACTTCAGTCAAGCAAGCAAGTCTCAATTAAGTCTCAAGCCTTTGTCCTCAAAAGTCGAGTCAAGTATCAAGTCAAGCCACAAGTCAAGTTTCATTCAGAAAAGTCTCGATTTAAGTCTTCACTCAGCACAGGCAATTCACGAGTCAAGTCTCGATTCAAGACAGGCATGACTTGAGTCAAGTCACAAGTAAAAGCAGGCAAATCTCGAGTCAAGACAGGCAAGAATCAAGTCGAGGCAAGCAAGTCTCAATTAAGTCACAAGTCTTTGCCCTCAAGACTCGAGTCAAGTGTGGAGTCAAGACAGGCAAGACTCAAGGTAAGTCTAGATTCAAGACAGGCAAGACTTGAGACAAATCACGATTAAGACAGGAAAGTCTCGAGTCAAGGCAAGCACACGTACGTACACGACAGAGAGAGAGAGACGTTGTTGTTAAGTTGTTAACTTTTTAAATAACACGTTTTAATGTTTGGGTTTTGGCTAAAATATCAAGTGTTTTCAAGTCAACAAGCTCAAGTCCAAGTAAAGTCGTAAGTCATTGGTGTAAAAGTATAAGTCAAGTTGCAAGGCATCAAATTAATGACTCGAGTCCAAGCCATATCACTCAGGTCCACACCTCTGGTCCTTATAACCCTGACCAGATTGAGAGGTAACCAAAACAGGGCCAAAACAGGACCAAACGAGGCAGACTTTGCAACTTTTATCATAAATATCATTATATATATCACAATATATCATTGTTGTAATACCATTTATTCCAGTTTTTGATGTCAGTACTGAATCAAACAGGTAGGCAAGTTGAAATGTTCCAGTTAGAAGTTTATGAGTGTCGTTGCACACTGTCGTGGGCCGGATGTAGCCCACAGACCTCGAGTTTGATGTGTGCTTTAACGTTACGGTTTTAAAAAAGAGCGTGATCACCCACCTGACCACCTGCTCCAGCTCGCCGTGGCTGCTCTCGTACAGTTTGATCCTTTTCTTCAGTCGGGTGATTTCTGCATCGATGCTTTTGGTGCTGCAGGTCACCGGCTGCTTTTTGGGACTCACCTCTGTCGCTTTGGCCACATATTCCTGTCATCGCGGCATCTTAATGTCATTCTCTCACCAAGGAAACTGAAGCTTTCTCAAGACAGTCTGGATGAAAATACAGAAAAACTTGTTACCTGTAACTCGTCCTCTCTTTCAGAAAGGTCAGCTTTCATGGTTTGGATGTTGTCTTCATGAGATTTCACTTTGCTCTCCATGACTTTAAGGTTTCGTTCATGCTTTGCACATTCTGCATCCAGTTTCAGCTGCTCGTCCTTCATGAGAATAACAGAAAGAAGGAGTTCTGCAATCAGCACCGCTGGTGGTTTTAGAAGCAGCACGATACAGGCAGATTGGAAACACGCTGAGATTCAGGACAGAAGTGGTGTAAAAGTCACAAGCGAGCACGCAACCGAGAAAGAAACCACTTCTCTTTTAGTTTCTGAAACTCTTTTTTGTTTTTCACCTTCAGCTGCTCCATTTCCTCTGAAAGCTGATCAATTTGATCTCTAACTGACGAGTACTTGGCGTCTGCCTCTTCTGCCAGTTTTCGATGCTTGTCAAGTTCTGCCTTTGCCTCTTCGACCGACTGCTTTTCTGCCTCCATTTTCTGCTGGTTCTCCTGGGCGACTTCTTCCTGCACAGGGCGGGTCGATGTAAAAAACATCATTCTCGTGCAACTCCTAGTAGGATTTACGTCGGAGGCTTAAGGTACGGACTCAAAAATTTAAGGCTCACCAAGGAGCTGATGTCATCAACTTGCTCCTCGCCAGCGTTCTCCTGCTCAGTTATCGCTGCTTTGACTTGATTCACGGAGGCCTGCGATGATGTAAGGAGGGAAAAGTATGACCTACCAGCATTAAATAAGATTAAACAACCTTTTTCTCGCATGAGAGGCAACCCAGAAAGAGAATGGAAACTGGAAATGCAAGGATGTAAATGTGAAAAAACTAACAGAATCCAAGAATCCTGCTCACTGACCTGAGTCTTCTTCAGGGCCATGACGGTGCTTTGAAGGTTGTTCTCCATCCCCACGATATCGTCAGTCACAGAGTTCACGTGGAGCTGAAACCTGGACAACTGAGCCTGCATATTCTCCAGCTCCGAGTCCAGCAAACTGAGACACACAAGATTTGATTCAACCTCAAAAAAACCAAAATCTGCGCGCAGTAATAAATGTAGTTCGTTGAGAGTTAAAGGTAGGGTAAGCAATTTCTGGATGACATGTTAGTCATTACTTGAAACAGAACATCAACAAAAACACAGAGGTAACCCCTCCCTCCAGCACTCCTCATGCATGGCCATTTTTCAGAAATCCCTTACCCTACCTTTAAAAGTTAACACACATGTCAGCTTTAACTTTATATCAGCAGGGCGCCGATGAGACTATGTTTGCAGTTAAAGAACCTGATTTCAGCCTCGATGTCCCCGCCGAGGTATTTGGCCATGGTGAAGTCGGAGGTGTAGTAACGGTTTGGAAACACCTGATCTCCTTCGGCGGTGAACACCTCGCGGCAGTTTTTAGGCGGCCGGCCGTGCAGCATGACTTTCCTCGCTTTGGCTCTTTCCTGAAATCAAACATCGAAAAACACACAAAGATGGATACAAAGAACTAAATACTTTGAAAGTCCGCTCAGACATACCTTATATACACAATAACTACTGACTTTGATGATGAGAATTGACTCTATCCCTCGCATGTCAATCAGGCAGTTGATGATGACCGGCGAGGTTGCTGTGATCGTGTCCAACACGGTTTGGTATTCTGAGTGACATGCTTTTCTAAAATAAATTTTAAAAAAAGCAGAGGGATATAAAGATGTATTTGAAAAATGTCACAAGATGGACTAAAAAAAATAACAAAAACAAATGTCTTTTATTACTGACCGTCCTTGAATGTTATAAAGTTTATCAGAGAAGGGGCTGACGATGATCTGCGGTCTATTGCCCTTCGGATAGAACCGGGACATCAGGTCCTGAAGGACTGCTTCGTCTTTGTAGTTGTCACAGCAGAACGCCTTCATGAAGCCCCGCAGACAGCACTCCACAGCCATCGCCATCGTGGGATCCTTCAAACGGATGCACGACCCTGAGAGCAGAGCAAGACTGTGATCTGCAACGCTGAACTCCGTTCACTGCGTACGCGCTGAAAATAACGCAACCACCGACACCGGAGGCGGGGCCAAGTCACTGTTTTACACGTCTCAAGGCAACACAGAGAAGTCTAGAGTGAGAAACTTTGAATTTGAAGTCCTTCCAAGTCCTTCAAACAGTGGTATAAATGTTAATACATACACAACAAGCTCAAGTCCAAGTAAAGTCACAAGTCATTGGTGTAAAAATCAGACTTAAGTTACAAGTCTTTTTACATATTGTCAAGTGAAGTCTAAAGTCATCATGTTCATGACTCAAGTCCAAGTCATGTGACCGGAGTCCAGGCATCTGACATCCATAAACAACTAGGTTGTTTGGTGTGTTGGCGAGGACCTCACGATACGATATGTATCCTGATACATGTGTGTAACGATATGATAGTATCACGATACGACTTCGATACATGTGTTACGCTAGAATATCGGGGGGAGTGGAGGTTTTATTTGTTTTTTCTGAATATGTTTTTTTCTATTTTATTAACTCTTCCAAGTCTATCTGCCTGGTCCTTTTTCGCCCCTTTTTTTTTCTTATCAATAAATGTCTCAAAAAAATGTTTTTTGGTTAATTCCTTTGCCCATTTTTTCAAGATAACTTCAAGTTTCAAAATCTATTAAGAAACTGTCATTTTTACATGTTATAGATGCATCAGACTCTGAAATGATAAAAAGAAAAAAAAACAAAACAATTTAAATCCGTTTGAATTATGTCCCTAGCGTGAATGGTTAGAGTTACTCACTGTAGCATTTTTATAGTCTTATAAGATTCATTTAAGTCATCGCTCAATTCTGTAGATAATTATTCTACAGCGTGTTACACTGCGTGATTGAACGTACGCTGAATCGTGGCTACGACTATTTTTATGAGGATTGTCCATCTTTTGTCTGAGACGGACGAAATCGTCCAGAAGGAACCCGGCATTAGATGTTTCCCTGACGCAACACACCTGATTCAAATGAATGGATCGTTAGCAGACTTGTGCAGACCTCGACGACATGACGATGGTGATCCGTTCATTTAAATCAGGTGTGATGTTGGCAGAGAAACTTCTGAGATATGCAGGACGGTGACCCTTGAGGACTGGAGTTGGACATCCCCTGCTCTAATGTTTAAAATTAAAAAGACAAAACAAAAAAAAACAACAAATGTGCCAAGCAGCAACCATCACACTTCTGGGTTGACGTGCGTTTTGCTGCAGTTCCTCGATTGACCACTAGGTGCTGGCTCCAAAACTTTGCAGCAGAATTAAAAAAAAAGTTTACAGCCTGGTGCAAAAATCTTTTTTTTTTTTTTTTTTCCATCTGTGGTTACATATTACATCCACGACAACTGTACGGGGGTGAATTTTTTTTTAACCACATCAGATAAATTTATATTAACCGATAAAGCTGACCAATCAGATGCCAGGATGTCATTTAACGAGCTGGACTGACAGCTAGCCATTGGCTCTGCAGTTGGCTTTGACAGCTTAGCCCCTCCTCTGCAGAGTGGCACCACATGGTTCAAGGAAGAAGGGGCTTCAAAGGCTCTCTTGTACAGATCTATGGGTCATGTGATCAGATGGGTCATCAATAGTTTATACAGTTATTGCAAGGATTATTACCTATAGGCCCAACCGGTCTCTGCTTGAAGCGTCCTGCAGTGTGCGCCTCTCCGATAGCACTCAAAAGGTCCGGTACATGATCTCCAAACCGTTTAAGTCTGTTTGATCGACTGGCCAGCAGCTGGTTCTTTCTCTTCAGCTTGGACTCGTATAAAACCTGGACACACCTTTCTTCCAGCCTAGAAAAAAAACATAAAACAAGAGCTTCGTGATTCTGGGAAACTAGTCTTTAAAGAGACACCTGTTGGTGCGAAAGCAGGCATCATTTCTTGTACCTCAGCTTGTCACGCTCCTCCTTCCCTTTGAAAAGCGCCTGGTCTTTGTTGCCGATCTCTTCACTCAGTTGTGCGCATTTATTCTGAAGCTCTGCGAGCTGCTCTTTCAGATCAAGTAAGGTCCTCTGTCGTTTGGCATGTTTAGTCTCTCCACCATTGTTCAGACTCTCACTAATAATAAAAAACATTTAGAATGAACATTTCCTTAAGAGAAAAGACTGACATTGAGAGTGCGCTGAAACACTGTCCCACCTCGCTTTTGCCTTGTTTATTTTTTCCTGAAGGAGGTTTTGTTCTCGTTGTGACTGTTTGAGTTTGTTCAGAACCCGAAAGTAAACAAGCTATGGAGAAAAAAAGTCACATTAATGGATATAAACGACTTTAATGGAGTCAGAAACTTGCGATCTGCACATGCAGCATCCTGCAGGCACGTACCTCCTGCTCCTTGTGAGCTTTGTTAATGCTCTTCACTTGTTCCTTCAGCTTGAGCTGGTCCTCTATGAGAGACTCCTGCTCCTCTCTGAGGCTCTCGGCTCTGTTTTTGACCACTTGCAGCTTCTTCTCCGCTTGTATCATCTTAGTCTGTCAGAAAGAAGAGAAGGAAACCACAGGGACACAGAACCTCAGCTCAATCTCAAATTTCTCAAAATTATCAACTTTGATCACAAAACTCAGGCTTTTGTACTAATATTACGAATTTAGAAAAACCGATTTTTTTTTAATTGTTTTAAAATTGCAAATTTTGGAGCGTCACATCACAACTTTCATCATGAAACCTCAAATTTCACAAAAAACTTACAAACTTTATAATAACATTGTACTAAATTTTTTTTCTGTTAAAGACTTTTTTTGTTTTAACAGCAAAGATATTTTATTATACAATCAAAAGATGAATTTTTAAAAAACTTTTTTGAAGGAATATTTTGACTTTTTTTTTTTTTACATTTTGACATTAAATTACAAGTCTTCTCACATTTAGACACGTGTGTATGTGCGTGTCTAAATATATATA
>JBAMYA010042002.1:0-14961 GCA_037176975.1 Arrhamphus sclerolepis | reverse complement strand
ACATTTCTTTTGTATTTTACACTCATGTTTTTTTTCTTTGTTTGTTTTTATGGCAGAAATGTTCTGCCAAAAACTAAACCAGGATGGATGCAGAGCATCAGACATTTATAGATGTCTCCCATGATATTTCACGTGGTTCAAATACAGATTTTAAAAGCGTACCAGTGTTTTGTTTTTGTGTGTGTGTGTGTGTTTTGAATTGTTGCCTTCACTGCTCTCTGAGATCCAGAACACGGTTCAGGTTTCTGCTCAAGATTCCTTTTTCTCTTAACCTGAAATAAAGGAAAACAGATGATCTTCAGGCCCCGCAGCATGATGCCGCCGTCCTCATGTTTGAGAGTAGGGATCAGGTGATGCTCGGCGCCCAGTTTCTCCCTCCAGTCCGAACCAAATATCTCAGTCTTTTGTCTTGTAGGATTTCAGAATGATTCAGTGTGTCCACTTCATTATAAAGACCTGCCTGATGCACCAACATTAAAATGTCAATAAACATTTAAAACTGCATTTACTAATTCTGAAGTGGATGCCATGAGTTAATTTGGATAACATATAGTAAAAGTCTACCTCTAATCTTCTTCATGCCAATATTTATTTTCAAATCTTTAATAAAGATACAGACAAAACGGGAACCTTGTTCTCTTAAATCTTTATTGAATGCCAGTCTAATTAATACTGTTGAAAATATCTGTATGGAAACTCCCCTTAAAGAGTTTAATCTGTGCCTGGTGGTGAGTAGGGTAACACTAATTACTTACATCCTCAACATTCTTCTTGTTGCATTTTGACTGTTTCTGTTCATATCTTCATAAAGAGACTTTTGGTTAAATATGGATGGATGGTAATAAAATCTTTGCTAAAACAACAAGATTAAGGATGCTTAAGACATTTGCATATTTTTTGCCACTTTGACTGCCAGTAAGAGCTCTATCAGCTCACAATTGTTACCAGTGCGATAAAGATTATAACATGATGACAAATGTATTACACAGCTCGGCTGTTTGCAAAAGCACCCACACACATACAAAAGACGACTGGCCGTGTTGTTGCGATAGAAGTGGAGGAGAGAGTGGACGGAAAGGGAGCGAACTGCAGCTGCATCCAGCCGTGATTCAGGTATTTTTAAAACGTCGCCCTTAAAACGGTGTTAAAAACAAAGCATCAAGCCGCAGTTTATATATGATGCGTTGATAAGATTGTAGTGCACCACATGGCCTAAGAACGCTGAGGGCAACCCCCCCCCCCATCAGTCCAGCTCTGATCACAGCCGCTCACATTTTCCCAGCAACAGTGGCTCCATCTGTCAGTCCAGCTATTTAAATAAAGTAATTGCATTTTTTGGCTTTCCATACTAAAGAGTAGCCGCTCCTCATGTATTAACAGATCCATAAGTCCAGCACAGGCTAAAAGTGAAAATGCCGCGTTTTAAATAGATTAAGCTGGCTGTGACTCAGTGATGCTGACTGGGATTAAAGTTTTTTTTTTCTTTGCATTTAAAATGTAACAAATCTAATTGAACTTCAGATTGATGGATATTTTGATGTCACACTGCTTAGAAAAAAAAAGAAAAAAAAAAGCCATTACCCAACAGGAATATATGATTACCTCACTCATGGGGCTGTCATGTTTATTTCAAAATCATGTCAAACTAATCTGAATTTCTAAGAGCACTTGATGAAATATTCACGTCATGGTTTGCTGGAAAGTCATAAGTCTGAAGACATTCAGTGAACTGACCATATATATGAATGGGCTTGTCGTTCTTGGAGCATATTTATTTGTTTTTTTATTTTGAAGAACAAAAAAAAATCATAGATGTAACACAACTGTTTCATTTAAAAGCAGAACATTCTACTTTTGGAAAAACGTATCTCATTTTACCAACTGGCAGCATTGTACCAGTACTCATCTGCAATGCTTCCACATCAAACTTGCACCTGATTTTATGATTCAGAACTTTGATTTTATTTATTTTTTTTATCCATGTTCAAACTTCCTTTCAATGTCCTGAGAATTCATGTGACATACTTTGGTCACATTACCACATAGATTAATGCAAGCCACTTTGCACGATGAGAAATCGGTAAATAATATATTCGCCACATGATTGAACATGTGTTAAGTCGTGGATACGACAGAAGTGAACGCCACACTGTCAGCGTACACTGTCACCAGGTTGCTGCTATTGCACCCTTGACTTGAAAGTTTGCACTTACCGAAGTGATGCTCGTGTACTTGAAAAGAGAGAATCTCTCTTTTTTTCTTTTTTTTTTTGAATTCCACAGTTTTCTTGTTTGTTTCCACAGTTTTATACACAACACAGTTCATACACCGTGAAGCTAGTTCTGGGAGTTACTTACCTTTACCTTTAATACTAGGATCTTTTGATATTAGTATTAAAGCAGCACAAAGGAACCTTTCTCATTTTTAGCTCAGTGAGCCTCCCTTCAGATGCAGAGGTTAAGTTGCTATGAAGACACATTTTAACATTTCTCGTGTTTGGTCTCTTAACTAGTCACTCTCTCTTCTGTCATTACCTTCTTGAGTGTCACCTCTGTCATGATTCCCATCTGAGCTGTGTGAGCTTGTTTTCGTGGCTGTTGGTCCGTGACCGGCAGCAGGGATGGGAGTGCGAAGTTATTCAGGCTGATTTCTGCTGAGAGCATGGATGAAAGTCTGGGATAAGTAGGCAATTCTTCGTAAAAGAAAGCAAATATTACTTCAATTGAAATTTAAATTGACATTTTAACATGTAAAAGTATGTTGTGCTGCTCTAGAGCTTTCAGAGGACGTTGGATGGAAGTCAGTTCAGGTCACTATTTGCTACTATTCCAGGTTGTTTTCTTTATTTTGTGTCCTATCTATTTATTTGCCTTCTGTGCCTTTTGAACTCATTCTTGAATTTATTTTTCTTCTTTATCAGTGTTTCGGTTGTCTGACTTCAGTCCATTTTGCGGATGGTTGGGTTAGGCGTTTTTAAAGGTGCTATATGAGTAAATTTAATTCTTCTTTTTTTTTCCTCCCATAAAGGACATATGTATGAGCAAAGAATAAGCTGGAGGGGAGTGAAAATTAAAAAGAGAGATCAAATGCACAGACAAAAATTGGGCACATGAATGAACTGCAGGGAAGGTAGAAATGAGTTTGTGAGTTTCGGGAAAGAACCAAGTGAGCTGACAAAAATGAGTCAATGAAGGTGTCAGAGATAGATAGCATGTACATTTGAATTCGAGATGGCTTCTTCCAATTATGGGGATGCACTCGGTCCAGGCTGATTCAATTATGTATGACCCTGATTCTGTATCCAACACCCTTTGTGTGTCTCCCTTCACTTGTTCCTTCTTTGAGGCTGCCGATATGTAAAATTCTGACTTATCTTAAACGGAGTCATTCAAGGTGCTTGAAGAAATGAAGGAATTGCTTGGAAAGGGAAGTGTCACTTTGGTGAATACGGCTGTCTAAAAGTGTCTCATCAGTTCTCATGAGCCAGAGAGAAGGCAAGGTAATGAGCAAGGCCCCACTCTCAATCTTAAGTGACACGGACAGATATGTGTTGTTAAAAAGCCTTCGATTTTCGCTATGTTCCTGCCTCACAGTAAGTCTCATTTATAATGAGTGTCTTTAATGGCTTTCCCAGGCTGAAGGCACATCAAATGGGCTTCACAATTACAGATTGCTTGTTTACAAGATAAGTAGATTTGAAGTTACATAAACCTGGATGGTTTAAAGCACACACAGCAGGTCGATGCAAGAAAGAGCTGCCAGCCCCCGCTGTTCTTTCCACATACCCTTACTGACACAGCAAGCACATTTTCTACCTTTTTCTATGAATATCCCCCGTATCTGTCACACCATCACTTTACTATCCTTGTAAAAAGTCTGTGTAGTCCAGCATAGTGTTGTCCTGGCAACCAGTGCAAGAGCTACGGTACATCACTGTGGCTCTTAAATTCGCCCTGGCATGTCTGCCTGTTGGGCTCAAAGCTGGAGAACAAAACCAGTTGAGCCCGGGAACGCAATCCTGAGACTGCCATCAAAAGCAGTGTCTGAATCACTAAGATTGTCAAAATGCAAGAGAATATGACTCGGTGATGCTGATCTTTCCTGACTTCATAGGTTCGTAGACGCACTCAGTATCACAACCACCTCACATGCTTTTTATTTAAATGGAGTAACCATGTGAAAAGCACACAAATCATTTAAACCAGAATTAGGAGGTAATTTCCATTGTAGCTACCTGCACACCAGCAGCTCTGTTTCTGCTGCTTAAAGACAATTAGAGACAGTCGGTGGCCACTTCATTAGGCACAAGTCTTCAAAAGATTTTCTGCAAATTTTGGAATAAACTTGAAACCGTAAATCCATCCTGCCTTGTGATCGTTGTGTAATGATGTCGGAGGTCTTTCCGTACTAATAATTTAGCATCAATTAAATTAAATTGAACTGAATTCCACTGCATCTATATTTTGATATTGTATACCCATAGTTACTTCCAGCAGGATTACATCGCATATTACAATCTCATATTTCTTTCTTGAATTTGGCATTAACGTAACTGTACAAAATGACCACCAGTTCTCAGTCCAATAGAGCGCCACATGTGGTCAAACAGAGGACTTGCATCACGACGAGCAAAAAATTGACAAATTCTGTGATGCTAGCATGAAAACTCATAGGATGATGGCTGTATCACTATACAATCTTTGCTTGTTTAAGGAATATCCATCCATCCATCATCTATACCCATTTAGTCCTGTGCAGGGTCACGAGGGTCCGAAAAATAATTAAAGTCAAAATTAAATAAGAGTTGAGGGGAAGATCAGTGTGAGTCTGAATTGTGGGTTAATAAACATAACAGAATAGAAACGCACAAACGCACCTGTGCCACTCCCTCTACAGATCTTAAGTCAAATAATTTCTTATTAATTTTAAGGAAAACATGTTGCGTATTACACTGATGACACGTCGTGACCTGCTCACTTAAAGGCGGAATGCAAAACGAAAACTAAGTTAATTTTACCCGTCATTCTGTTTCATTTAAGTTAGTCTTGCCTTGTTAATTTTAGCTTTTATTTAGTTTTCATTTAAAAAAATAGATTTATTTAAGTTTAAAATGTTCCCATTAATAAGATGGCAGCTGGTTTTTAAGGGGCGGAGTCAACCACTTGACTCAACTCTTCCATTTTTTTTTTTTTTTTTTTTTTTCACATCTCCTTTAACAAAACAATCTTAATGATGTTTCAGTGCATCCAGGTTCAGGATGAGAAGGACCAATAGTAGGGCTAGATTAACTGGAAAGGGAGATGCTACAACTAACAAGTAAAAAAGATAAGACGGTAAAATTCTAAGAAATGACTTGGATCAGTAATCGTCAAATATTGTTGTGTGTGGATTATTGTGTGTGTGTCTTTGTCTGTTGGGTATTTAGTTAAAAAATTTAAAAACTATGTTTCATTCTAGAGAAAATAATGTTATTAACTTGTATAAATCTTTATAAAGAATGGTTGTGGAGTGATTATTATCTGTAATGATCCTTCACACTCCTGCTCAATAAATAGCAGTTTCTCATTTGTAGCCTTGACAACAATCAAATTAAACGATTCAACAAAACTGAGGTGGTGGGTATCCCACAGGAAAGTACGTAAATTTATCTCCTTGGTATAATTTATTTGAAACTCGGCTTGCTGTGCACGTTAGGCTTTTATCCTAATGCTGATTTTGTTGAGATTTAATAAGTAACAAGGACGAGGCTTTCACACATGTTGCCTTACGCTGCTGTTAATTCACATTCTCATGTCTGAATTTATGACTTTTTTAAAGACATTAAAAACATGATCATACTTCCAGCAATCTCCTGATTAAGTTCCTGATCATGCCTATTAGCCTTGATGAAATTCTCTTGTAACCTCCATGTGAAAATACTATTATTGGTTTCAAAACAGATTGAATCTTGTGCTTAACACAATAAGATAATTCAGATCAATACCCCGTTGCTTTAGAGACCCTCCCCTTTTTCTGTTTCTGTTTTTTTGATGTGTGGGCTCATCCTTCACAGTCACAGATCTTGACACCGCTTTCTCCAGTCTAACGAAATACACCACGACACCTTCATGTAATGATTCAGAGAAACTTTAACTCTCCGAAATTAAACTGAGTCTTCATCAAATCTGAAGAGTCTCTGAAATAACAAGTAATTTTCTACCAGTATTTTAATTAATGTTCCAGCATCATCTATGTTACAACCACATGTATACTCACTAGTGAATAACTGCGGGACATTTAAGGGTTTAGCTCACACATTCTGCCTGTATGTGATGCTTTTACATCAGACAGATAAGTCTGACCCCCCCCCCGTCTCCTCTGTTCTTCCTTTATTGAGGAAGTCACAGCCCCACACTCAGCTGTGCAGCAGCAGCGGGAGACGGCGTTCATTCAGCCGATGTGTAGGAGATAAAGATGCTGAGTGTATTGATGCTGCATTAAATAGGGCCCCGCCCCTCTGACACCAACTCGTATAAATCACTGATTTCCTCTGTGTGAACATCATAGCTGAAAGACTGTTTTTCATATGAGATGAGACACTGTTTTGAATATTTTTGCACAATTACTTATGTGATGAAATATTATTGACGGCTCTACATGTGCTTGTTTTTGACTCTTACAATCAGGTGATGCCTTTTTTTAAAAAAAAATTTTATTTTGGAGGGGGTTTGGGGGGGTTCTTAACAGATGAGTACAGATTTGTGAATCTTTTATCATTATACTGTACTGTTACTATCTGACATCCAATTCAAAAATACTTTATTAATCCTCGAAGGGAGATTCAGTTATTGCAGTAGTCGTCTGTTGTGTAGAGGATGCTCAGGGTTGTCAATCAAATTTATCCTTTTTTTTGTTTTTTCATATTTGGAGATCAGTAATAGGCTAAATCTGTAAACTGGACCCTGCATGTGTTTTACATAATCTTTTGTTATGATGTCATCACTTTTGACTGTTGTTCTGGATTCAATTACACAATCTTTACAACAGCTTTAAGGTGTGTAACAGAACTGGGTGGCCATTGTTGCATTTTTCCTTTCAAAATTCTCCACATATTTTCAAGGTGACGGGGCCGCAGAAAGGCCAGTCCAGTACTCGTACTCTATTCTTCCTCATTCGGGCCTTTGTGATGTGCACAGAATGGGATTTTGCAGAATCTCATTGAGTAATGCATAGGAGGCTTATTTTGTGCAAAAAGTCTCAATGTACTTTTCTGCATTAATGCTGGCATCACATACGTGAAAATGACCTTTGCAAAGGGCACTGACACAACCCCACAGCATCACAAACCCTGGCTTTTACACTTAGTCCTGATAACAGTCTGGAAGGACCTTTTCTTCTTTTGAAGCACGCATCAGCCATTTCTTCAAAGAAGATCTGGAATACTGATTGGTCTAAGCCCAGTGCATGTTTGCGCTGTGTGATAGCGTCGGCATTTCTAGACTATCTCTGAAAAAGGTTTACTCAAGACTTCTTTTTGGCAATGTTGGATTTTAAGCTACATTTATCAACGTAGCTCTATATTGTGGTGCTGGTTATATGGACCATTGATGAGTACTAGTCATGCAGGGCTATCTGAAGGATTCTACAGAAGTTCCTTGATAAATCTTGAATTGTTTGTTGATATTTAGCACTGTAGGGGGCGTCAGACACACCCTACGTCAAGTGTCAATATCACATTGCCGTGTGAGCGTAGCATTAAAGATCAAGGATGAGGTAACGCTCCCCCTTCAGGATGAATCTTCGCAGCATTATGCTGCTCTAGAATGAGACATGTTCACAAGATAAGCAACAAAAAGACAAGGATGTTTGTGTTCGGCTCACCTGGGAGTACCAGGAGCTCAAAACAAAAGTCCAAAAAAAAAAAAAAAAGAAAGAAAGAATGGGCAGAGAAGATCTGGCAGACACCCACACTCTCAGCTCTGCTGCTCATCCCACAAATGCATGTTCCTTACAGACATGGCATCATTTAAAAGATGAAATAATTAGTCTTTTCAACAGTATAAGATTTGCAAAGAAGCATTATTACAACAAAGAACTTACCGAATGCATTTCCTTAATTTTTGTGCTTAGTTTACAAGTATTGGAGAACAAAAATCCCTCTATACAAAACAATAGTTTCACACATTTTTTCCCCCATAGTTTAAACTTAAAATATTAGTTTCAAGGTAAAGGCTTTACAGTACAAACCTGTCTCTTAACCCTTCTAAACCGAATAACTTCGGTGGTGACAGGAAATGACATGTATTTTTCAAATTACTGGAACTCAGGAGGAGACAGAGAATGAGTGAGAGTGCAAATACTGAATGTACAGAGGCTTCTTCTTTGTATAAACAATTTTCATTGTTGTAAATAACAGTATTAGTGTTTTTTCTGGAGGTTTTGAGTGATGTTTTGCAGTATTCTGGCCGACCCCCTCTCACCAGCACCTGGAGTCTTTCACACAGAGGTGCTCAAAGTATGATGTGAAAACCCAAACAAGCATCCCAAAACAAAAAGGGAGACAGGGAAAAGGATCCTCTGGGGGGAAATATCATTCCTGGGGAAAACTCCTGGTCATTTCTGGGCTTTTATCAAGCAGCAGAAGTAAAATCTAAACATCCGGGCAAACAAAACTGCTTGTATTATAGTTAATTAAGCTTTGGATCTGGTCATCTACAGTGTATATGAAGAAAAAAAGGTTGCTGCTAATTCAAATACATTTTTTTTGTTTTGTATTTTTACACAGTTTAAAGCATCTATGATGTATAAACATGAGAGAGCGATTTTGAAAGTTGAATTTATCCTGAAAAAATTAGCAAAAATAATTAACATAAAGACATTTTTTTGTGACATTTATTTGTTAAAAAAGGAGAATAACCAGGCGGACTGTTGTTGTTATAGGTGGTAAAGGGTCAGGAGAATGTTGGTTTCTGTAAATTAGTATTGTATATTGACAGTGTGTTTCCTGAGTTGACTTTTAAATGTTTAGAAAAAACAAGTTAAAAAGAAAAAACCTATATGGTTGTGACTGATTGAGACACACGCTGACAAAGGGTCAGAGTGACTTGAATGAGTTGATTTAGTGACAATTAGCCATGCTGAGCTGGAGAAGGTCCCTGCTGAGGGTTTTATAGACAGAGAGGGAGTAGGAAATGTCACTATTATAAGCCCCCTCCCCCCTAAAAGGAGGGCAGCGCAAGCTAACAGCTTTTTGCTGCTGGAGGGCGCAGCTCTACGATTGACATCAGTGTCAATCGTTGGTGGGCACTTACTCGTGCCGAACAACATTCAGACACACTCACACTGTGTTGGGCCAGATTAGAAAAAAACACTTCCTGTAATTTAAAAATGATTTTAACTGCATCGTTCTCAGCTGAGGTGTCTCCCATGAAGCACAATCAGTGCAAGACATTTATGAACCACCAGCAGAAGCTAGACCTGTGTGTGTGTGTGAACAAGAGAGAGAGTGGAATATCGTAGACTTGATAAAACGTTTTTTAATTGCAGTCGTCATTGTTTGTAATCGCTTCACATTTGTTACCCTACCACCGTAAACTAACCTACATGGAGCTGCATTGTCTTAATTATTGATGGTGGAAATAGAATCTAATGAAATTTCCAACATCTTGAAACTGGAACTCCTCTTATTACACATCTGTGAGAACACGCTCTCTATTGGTCCAGCAGTTACGGTCCCCCCGATGGTACAAAACGGTTATAAGCTGCCCAAACGTGCTGGCTGTCCCTCTGGTGGTGGTTTTACACGTAAATAGTAGTGTCAAGTAACTAAGTGGCCAAATTATACTCGACTAACCTACTTAAATGATGAACATCGTAGTTTTATTCTACTTTTCTGACATGCACAAGTTTTTCTTTCTTCAATTATACAATCGTTTCAGGACCAAAATGGAATGAATAAATATTATGTGGAGGGTTTGGCTGAGTACTAATAAATAAAAACTTTTTCTGAGGTTATCAGATGCTCCTTTTTGTTTGAAATATTTTTTTAAAAGAAATTCTTTTCTTCATTTCATTTCACGAGGACGTTAGGAAATTGTGACTGGAGTCATATAATAATAATTGTATTTTGTCTCATTTCAATACAGATTTGAAACATTTTTGAGCATTTTTACTTTTTATTTTCAATGATATGAAACAGAAGTAAAAAAAAAGAAGAAGAATTCTGTTTTTATTTATTTATTTTTTTCATCTTTGGAGCTTTGTTTTACAGTACCACAACCACTTTTTTTTTCACACCTCTGTTAAGACAAATGAAGAAAACTTACATGTTGCATCATCACCGCTGCCGACGTCTTCTATATTTACTGCCAATGCAAAACTTGATGAACTGACTCTTAATGCTGCGTTGTCGTTTCATGAACTGCCACCAGTGAACGCTCAAAACAACCGAGGAGAAGCTGGTGTAGCTGTGCATCAGCTGCAGGGGTAGAGTCTGAACATGCTCCTGAACGCCCACTCAATGGAAATGTCAAGGGAAGGCAAAGGAGTATTCCTGAACACCAACTGCATTTGGAGCTGCAGTCTAGAATAAACTCCAAAATTATACACCTTTTTATACTTGTTTGCTTGACTCTTAGTAATTTTGCTGTGCGCCACATCACTTATTCTGACGTTATTGCTTCTGTCAACCAGCCAGGCTGCAGTCTGGGTAAATATCCATCTCTCCTTCCGTTGGTGTCGAGCAGTCGGGGGATTTTTTTTTCTTTTTTTCCCTCAAACAAAGAAATACCACCGTGTCATCCTTTCATTGGATTAACATTGAAAAAAACTGTCATTATAAATACACTCTGGAGCTATTGCTGGATAACAGTTGATGAGGCAGCAGTGGCCTTGACCCACAAGCAAACTCAATTTAGCCCAGCCAAGTAAATCTTTTTTTTTTTTTTTTAGCTCTAAATTCCTCTTAAGTTGATTCTGAGTTATTGTGTTCTTGAAACTGGGATGGTAGAGATGACACAACCTTGACAGAGTGATAGATAATGTAATAGAATGACAGATAACACCTTGATAGAGAATATAACTTTGGTAAGAGATAGGGGAAGAGGCACAGGGTGGATGCGTGCAGGGCATGTGGTGTATTGTGTTGCTCTGTAATTAAGGGACAAGTCTGTGGGAACAGTTGGACACTGAAGTAACAGCTCAATATGAGAGCGCCCTCTGAACTCTGTCCTCAGCTCCACCAGTTGGACTGACAGTCCAAATCGATGAATCAAACCCCCCTGAAGAAGGTTGCATTTCGTGTCGACTGTCATCTTTTCTCAATGTGTATTTCACATGAGAAGCCACATTCATCCATCTTCCTGTGCATGCTTTAGCAAAATAAAAAACCAAAAAAATGAATAGGTTTTATGCTTAAATTTCCCACCAGGTGTGACCTGATCTTCACTTGAATCCCAATGATGGGCAAACACAATGTGGTTAAACTGATAACACTCAAAAAATGATGATTTTCCATGTCTTGACATCAAAGCTCTGAGGCAGCGAAGTGAGCCCAAATCATGATGCTCCCTCCACCATACTTTCTGTCCAAAAATGATATTGTCACTAGTATTTGTAATGTGAGGTTGGAGGGAGGCTACACATAGATGGAGTAGCAAGACAGGAGATGAAGTAGAGGCATTTCCACGCAGTACATTCATTTAACGCAGGTATAAACCATATAAGACCAAATATCACAGCACTCTGACACAGACGGACACTAAAACATTCGTGGCCTGTAGCCCACGCCAACGGTCTGCATTACTGAAGTCAAGGTAATAGTGATGCTTGCAGTAATTAGCAGTATAAACAAAGGGAAGCTTCATGCTTGGTATTCTACTACAAATACTCAAAGTATTTAGTTACTCATGTATGATAGACTCATCAACATTGGTGTTTGTCTGTTCCATTAGCTGTGACGTATTGGCTCTTCTTTGCCTCATTGAAGTATTTTTGATGTGTCTTTTTGGTCATTTTGGCAGGGAACACACCTCTAAGAAGAGCAGCCACAGTATTAAACTGTCTTTATTTATAAAAAGTTGCCTGCAGACTGATGGGTGCAAGGATGAGGAGGGTGAGCCCCCGGAGTTAAGGACTGTCGAACCCTCCTTTGGTAACGATGATGATTAGGTCTGGATCATACCTGTACAACATTTGTAAAGAATTTTTGATCATTATGCTTCAGAGAAATGCATGATGTCTGTGAAGCCTTAGATATCAAGGGTTTAACAAACTGGTATGGAGCTGGCTTTTGTACGTGGACGTATGACAACTGAATTCCCAGAGTTGACACAAAATGTGGTTTTGGTCTGAAAACATCAAAGAGCTCCTCGGCATACTGTGATTTGGCATACTCTGTATTTGCACTTGGTACCACACTGTGTTGTCATCCTGCCGGGCCATCTGTGTATCAGCAGATTACCAGGTAGTCCTGTTAATCCAGGTGGGCTGTACTGCATCGGTGAGGAAATGAAGCCGGGTGGAAAATGCTTAAATCAATAAGTCTCACATTTCCTCTCAGGCTTAAGGCTTGACCTTGACATAACAGGCAAGTGCACGAATGTACTTGCGATGGAGTAACATTATCAGGGTGTTATCTGTAGGATTTCCTCCTGTTTGGCTCCAGGGTCTTGTTTATGGATGATTGACAGTTATGTTTATCATTTCACTTTCACCTTGCAAAAGTTTGAATTTCTTTGCCTCTTCAACAAACTACAAGTCAGCACTTCCCACCATCCAGCATCCTCGCAGGAGCAGAGGCCAGAAAGGAACAACCTTTGTTTCTGTTTTAGCTCACCCATCCACCGCTCCGTGTCTGATTGTGCCGGAGAATGCAAAGTCATGCTGCTTTTCTTTCTTTTCTTTTTTTTTTAAAGTTATTTTGTTCCCTCCAAAAATACAATGCTAAAGAAGCACAGTTGACACCCAACGTACTTTATCACATTAGAATGCTTAACTGTGTTTTGCTCTGCATGTCCTTATAAATATTCAGGTCAAAGATGCTCCGACTAAAGTTGTTTTAATACCTTTCAAAGGTGCGTTCTCTCATTACTGCTCCGCTTATTAGATTTAGTTGGACAGAGAACATTCTGTTAATTATCGCTGCTGGCAGGCTGTGTGTGACTGACTGTTTGTGTGTGTGACTCAGTGTCTGTTTCTGCTGCCGAGAGTATTGAGCTGAGATGCATGAGCCTCATTAGTGTTTGTGTGCACATGCCTGCGTGGACGGCTGTCTGTCTTTTTACCAGCGTGCAACTGAGAAATGTAAATGTATTTCTGTTTGCGTGAGTATTTCCATGCATGTCTGAGTGTGTGTGCATGTGTGTGTGGGAGTGTGTTTGGCTTTAAGGCAGAAGATGCAGACAGGCAAGAAGAAATTTGCATTTGTAGCAGCAGTGCCGGGGATCTGTTTGATGTGCCCACTCACAACACGTCAGGTGGTCTTCCTGCACAGATATCTTATTTCTGAGGGAGAGAGACATAAACGGATAACGAGAGGGCATATAGGGGCTCAAGTGAATGAAACAATATGAAAGTCACACCGAGAAGAATAAGCACACTTGATTCTTACAACTAAAACTACTGTAGATGTTGTTATTTCTGTATCTGAATGGAGATTTTAAAATTCGCATTAGTTAGAAGTCATGGTTACTTTCATCCAATGACAATGAGGCGAGGCTGAGGAGGGTGCGGTGCTCCAGTTATATTTGTCAAATTATATACGTTGAATGAATACTAAATGTGGATCCATTAAATGGCCTGAAAGGGAAAACTCACAAGGGCGTCGAAAAACCTGAATGGGAGGAATAATACGAGCCCGAAAATTGATCAACTCCTATCGACACCACCTCAAGCTAACCGAGTAGCTTATCCCACTCCTTGAAGAAACCATAAGATTAAATAATTCAGTCATCGAGTGGTCAGGAAAACAAATTATTTATTTTTTTGCAGATTACGTTTTGGCCGTGACATCAGATCCTCAGAAGTCGGTGCCGCCAAACGTATCAACTTATTCTCAGCTGTATCGGGATATAATAATCAAAGATCATGATCAATTTTAATGAGCCTGAAGTGATGCCACTTTTCAAAAGCTGTTGTAGGGTAAAAGGCATTTTCTAAACTGAACTTTAAGCGGGTAGCTAAAAACTTTAATACCTTGCGGTACTTTTGAATCCAGGATTAGAGAATATGATGTAGAATAGAGCTTCTGCTCAAGGGATGGGACATATTACAAGTCTCATAATGGGTTAGAGTACAAGCTAAAAAAAAACTAAACTATTTTTGAACCATCAATAGAATAGACAACAGAAAGGACAGACCTCTGTCGGTGAATTTAGAGGACAAATGAAATGCTCTATTGAAAGCAGCAAATAATAATCTTTAATGCAGTGGAACATCTGGCACCAACACATAAGAAAGAAGGAGAGTCCCCTTTTCTTCCAGGCTCATCATCAGTATGGAAGAACCCTTTATCAAAAATAGGTGGAAAGGTGATCTTCTGGAGAGACATTTGCTTCTTTTAGTGCTGTTTACAACTATTTCCATTCCAATGATATGTCCATTAACTGTATGGTGACTGCATGCACAGTTGGAGTCCACATTGTCGTATCGAGGTCACAGTTAATGTTATTTTTGTTATAATTCAGCGATGTGTAGAGGTTATGTCATTATCGTTAAAGTGTAGTGTCACACTGCATGGCTGATCAACAGAGGGACTGGTGCTAGCCGCCACTTGAGCGTCCAAATGGTGTCCAAACCACATTTTGTCAAGAAAACATGAGGGAGAAAGAGCAAACCCAGCTCACATTAGTGTTTCAGCTATGTGTTTTCCATCCACGTGACACCTCCATAAACTCATATCATAAAACTGTGTGTGTGTGCGTGTGTGTGTGTGTGTGTGTGTGTGTGTGTGTGTGTGTGTGTGTGTGTGTGTGTGTGTGTGTG
>JBAMYA010042001.1:0-40540 GCA_037176975.1 Arrhamphus sclerolepis | reverse complement strand
GTTTCTTTTCTCCCAATCATCCCCATCCTGATGCCTGGTATAACCTTTAGCAGGTTGTCTTGATTATGAATACATACCTGAATGCATTTAGATGCATCTGAAAATGTCTAAGTAATACAGTGGCCACCATGAATACTGTACATTGAAGTAATATCATAGATACATTTTATCTATTTGTAGTGCAGGTAAGAAATCTTTATTTGAAAAACTCACTGCAAAAACTGAAAAAAAAAAAACTTGTTTCAAGAAAAATGGTCTTATATTAAAAGCATACATCTCACTTTAAGAAATCTAGCCAAACATTTTTTTCTTCCCCCACTGGCAGATTTTTTTGGTTTTCCTTAATATTAGCCTTTTTTTTACTAGATTTAGGAATGTAGGATCAGTGTTCTTAAATCTAGTCAGTCTAGTTTTTGCAGTGCTGTTCCTGCTCACACCTGTATGCAGCTATTACAAGCATCTATGGTCTGGACCCATAGAGTGAGGAAAGCCAAGACCCGGTATAGGTTCACCCAGAACCTGTCGAACAGGTATCATTCAGGAGAACGATATGGCGAATCAAGATTGCCATGATGCTTTCAGTTGATGTTTGAGTTTTACAGATGACAATGGATGAGAAAAATCTCATTTAGGTCCAGACGTACAAAGTAAGTCCAAATAAAAACAGAATTCCAAACAAATCCAAAAACACAGTAGATGGGGCAGAATCCAAGAAATGGGATTTCCAGGCTGGATAAAGGTCTCCAGAGTCATCAGTACAAATATTTGGACAGAGAAAAGGTTTTTCTAATTTTGGTTCTGTACATTACCACAATGAATTTTAAATAAATCAAATCAGATGCAGTTAACACAATTTCTTAATTCCAGGGGCTAAAGAAGAATTGGGGGAAAAAAATGACAATATCCAATCCAAGAAGGCTTGCTGGGCTTTGAACCAATGACATGTAGTTTTAGTGTAACTTACTCTAAACACAGTTGTCCTCACATAAAAAAGAAAAAAAGAATAAAGATGGTCAAACAGATTACTGTAGCTTGGGAAATATTCTAATAAATATATTTTATCAACTGATAATGACTGATTTGAACTCATCAGTTGATTGACAATTGATCAGGGAAAAGCAAATGGCAGCTCCGGTGCAGAGATTTTTTATTTTTCTGGCCAGTTTCACTTGCTGCTCCCAGAAATGACTATTGTCCCTGTTTCTCACCACTTTTAGCCTGGATTTAATCATGTAACAGACTCTAATGTGCAGGTACAAAATTGCCCTTAGCTGCAATATCACAAGAGAACCCAAGAGCAAAAGAGAATTTTTAGTTTTCTTTTTTTTTTTCTTTAGAAAACTGCATTAGATTTGTTCCAGTTGTATAGTTGAAAGTATTAAAACAATGTGACTGTTTTTCACTTGTCATTGTTGAATCCTTTACATGTTGAAAAATCCAATGAATCCGTCAGTTGCAATTTCAGAGTTAGTATTTATTTTTTTCTTTATGCACACCGACAGATTATTTAAAACATGAATAAATAAAAAATAAGTAGAGGATGGAAAAGAAGAAGTTGAAGTAGAAGAAGTAGAAAAAGGTCCCTGAGGTGTTTGTGGAGTGGAGTGTGTGTATTTGCGGTGCGCCACCTCATTCGTGTTGACATTAAGAACTTTCCCTTTATATTCCCTCCCCTATATGAAAGGAGACCCTGCTACAATCTGATGCAGCTCAGCTTCCAGAGCATAATATAAAATCTAATATGATTTCTGTTTACTCAGATATAGGCTCTCTAACAGTGTACCCCTCAGACCCTCTCCACCTCCACCACATAAGCCAACAGCTGCAACAGTGTATTGGGAACAGACAGCCCATAGATAGCACCTGGCACCTACAAATGTCACAGGGAAGAGGAGGGTTGTGTGAGTGAAGACGACTGATATATGACATCCAACTATACCACGTAAAGAGGCCGGAAACGGCCAAAGTAGAAAATATTTTCATATTGAAATAATTCTTTGTACATTCCCATTGTTCTCAAATGATCACATTATTATTATCATGATTATTATTATTATCATTATTATTATTATCATTATTATTACATTCCAACTCTCTGTTTGTGTGTTTCCGGTACATACGGGACTGATGTGCAAATGTTGTCAAGCCAACAATAGTTCCCGGAACATGAATATAAGCTTTTATATATTTATTTTAAATGCCTCACTTCTTGAAAATAGATTTTGTGCAACAGATTGCAACAAAAACTTAATTAGGAGTAACTTTCCAAACAGGGGAAATTACATCTGCAACATTTAATCGGAGAAGAGAAACCTGGGAATGGAGAATGTACTGAGCCATGCAGCACAGAAATTTAATATAACACAAAGAAAGGATGAAGGCAGGGATCAAATTTGTCTGGAGTTCTCCTGAGCCCAGTTCTGGCACATGTGTTTCATCCGCATGTGTTTTCTGTTCACGGGTTGTTTAACATGTTTCCACATATTCAACAATATACGATTGAAAAGCTTTTCTTGGACTCAAAAGCACGAGCAGCAAAAACAAAACAAACAAACAAACAAACAAAAAAATAGTATAAAGTAAAATCAGGGAAATCATTTAGCTTTTAAAGCAGCACCATGTAAGATTGTGCTCTTTAGCACCCCCCTCTGGTTGAGAAGTAGAATTGTCTGTAACTCCCTGCTTCCATTATTAACAAAGAACTTTAGTAATACAGCCTAAAATCAACCAAACTCAAAAATATCAGACATGGAAAGAAAGAATTCTATATGACTTACTAAACAATAGCAGAAAGCCTAGGATGCTAACCGACTTGCAGCCGTCTGCTTCTCTGAGCTCACAGTAACGAGTTTATGTCAGTCCAGTATTGTCTCGTGTACGGGAACTTGCAGGATCGCTGTTTCCTTTTTCTTGTCTCTTCTGACAAAACATTCTGTACTAATGCTTGTTACATAGCTTCATCTTACAGTTAGCATCTGGCTAACTCCACATAGCTAACAATGTGACGAGGACAAAGCGGTGGAGGGGTAGTTGCCCTCTTTGATTGGCAGCTGGGAGGCATGTCTTCTTGAGCCACATCCAGGGTTGCTAAGTTACGCTGTCCTAATGCAGGTGTGCTCAGAATGTCAAGGCTGTACAAAAGTGTCATTTGTCTTGAGTTCAGTTGCCGCTAAAATAATTGTAGAAATATTTTTGATAGTGTTTGACATATAAAAACATAACAGTGTGTGTTCAGTTTAAACTCATGGTGTTTGTCTTTCATTATAATGTATATATGCATGATATTACAATTTAAGGAAAATTACACTGGCTAATGCCAGTGAGGGTCACACTTTTTCTTTAGACAAAACAACATTTAACAAATACTTTACTATCTATAGATTAGTAAGTATCTTTAATATTTTAAGATCTTTTGACATTTTAACATGCAACAGCGACTGTACTGACTACCATTACAAAATATAAAACAGCAAAACAGTTGGATTAACATGCTTATTTTAAACACAGAAATAATGATAAGTGCAGCAGTTGTGCTTTTGCTTCATTTTATTTATTAAAAGAAAAAAAAAACAGGTTTATTTCTTATAAACTGCAGCAGAAAAACAAAAAATGTAAATGTGAATAATGTCACTTCCAAAGAGGGTTTCCCATAACTCTTGTTTCTGAGAGCTTAATTTGCTAAAATGAAATGTCACATGGGCTGATTAGGCCAGCCAACAAAGGTTAATTGCAGCTTAAAGGAAGAGACTGGTTTTCAAGCTCCTTTTGACACTGTTGGTAATTGGTTGAAAGTCCCATGAAGGTGTGCTCAAAAGCTTCAAAAGCATACTTGTGTTCTTTTGGGAAATCTACGTTCAAATTACAGAGGGAAACCACTGAAGTAGGTAGAAGCAGTTTGGAGGTCTCAGAGGACAAAGGCTTCCTTCAACACTGTAGGAATAATGGTGGCCTCTGATGATACAGACGTATCATCATCACCTCCAAGAACTTACCACAAAGATATGTTCACACAAGAATCAGTTTGCTATGACTTGCTGACCTTGTCAGTAAATTTGTAAAGGCATTGTTTGATGTGACTATTCAATCTATTAAATGTAATGAAACCTTTTTCTAATCAATTAGTTCCAACGGAAATATAATTCCACTTGGATTACACCAAGTGGAATAGTTGAGAAAAATATCTGAAGGATCCAGTGTACAGGTCAGAGTGCAGACCTCTGAAAAAAACAAAACTGTTTATGCTGAGAGACTCACGAAAAGGTTCCCTTTCCAGAGACTTCATATCCAAGGCTGGGGCTGCAGCAGTAGCAGATGCTGTGGATGCTGTAGATGGAACATCATTAATAAAAGACGGTGACGCCTTGAGTGTCAACTGACGTGGCCGTGGCAACATGGGCAATGACATGGAAACCTTGCCGTGGGCTGCTGCGTTGGCAGAAGCAGCAGACACCTTGGTAGAGGCGCCAGGAGCAGCAGTAGGCTGTTGCTGCTCTGATGGCTTAAGAGCACCCTGGACCTCCTTGGTGACAGGGTGAAGAGTCTTGTGGAGTCCTTGGAGAGAGGGTGGCGGATTAGGAATGGGAATCGATACAATTTTATTTCTAAAAATCCCAGAAGCGATTCTGCTTTTTGATCTGATTCTTTGATTCCCTTTGATTCAATTTCAACACACAGAATTACAGCTTCAACACAACTGCTTCACTGTCCTTAATTCCATAAAGAACTAGAACATTAACACCTCTGCAGGTTACAGAGATTTCTTCACTTCAGCTACACCACAGCTACAAGCAACGATAAGTCTGTCGCTGAATTTTCAAAACCCACCAGTATTAATATGAAACTTATGAGTCTACAAGCACACAGTTTAGATTATTTCTAAAATCTAAAATGAGGTCTCACCTCTCGCGAATAGCCTTGCACACCCCTCTAGAGACACGACAGGGAGCATCGCAGACCACCTCAGAGACAGGAAGAGGTGGATCCTGGAGGCAGAAGCTGAAGAGTCAAGCCCTTTGCATGTTGAAGAGCCATGTTTGGTGTCTCAATACTTCTTGGAGGATACCCATGTAGGTTCTTGCACTGGTTTCCCCAGAAAGTGGACTAACTCAGGACTGAACCTTGTTTGCATTTGTGCCCAACTAACAATAAGCATAACTTAAGAGATTCCTCATTAGCTACGTCCTGAATTCAACTGTGTTTTTTGTCTCTCATTTGAAAAACTTAGTTATCATTTCTCCTGCTGGGGTCGTCCTTACTGTTAAAGATGCAGGATTTGGACTCAAATGGAGATTGGGAGACCGGAATAATAACAATAAATTTATTTTTAGAAAAAGTACTGCTCAAGCAGGATATCAAAAAAAGTGCTAAATTTAAACTAGAAAAGCTTTTGAGAAAATAAAAATAAATGTAACACATTTCATTATCACTGAAAGCAAAAACGTTTAGAATGCACTACAATTCCCAGAATGCAATGGGAGGTGATATTGCATTTGCCTCTATTGCAGTTTCCTTTGGCCTTATAAGATAAATAAAGAACAAAGGAATCTTATTATGACAATAAAACAACCTTCTGGTGCTGCAGGTGTGCTTTTAACCTACATGGTCCAACGATGGTCTTAAGTATCCTCACTTTCTCCAACTCAGATGTTGCCAGTATCACTAGATCGTGCTCCTGTCTAGCAAGAGAGCCCTTTATAATGTTCTGATTCTGCAGCGAACATAGCGAGCATCGAGTTCCATCTTCTAGAAACATCCTGTACTAGCTTCTCTCTCTGTGCAGATTTGTTTTGCTGCTGGTGTAGTTCTTCCATATTAGCACAGCTGTGTTTGAATTATGCCACTATCTTGTGACACCATTAATCCACTACCAAACCCACTTTAAGCAAGGCAAACCGCTATTGTCCACTGTAACACATAAGCAATACAAAGCATGTGTAGGAATTAGAGCTGTGTTGGGCACTGTCTGTTCTGGTTGTGGTTACTTTACGTTGAAGTCCTCAATCATCTGCCACAGACATAAACTGTTCGGTGCAGGCATCAGCTGAGCGTTACCAGTTTGCCTGCATAAAGCAAGTAACTGACAATTTCTGACTCACTGTGAATGATGAGCGCTGTCACATCGAAGTAACTGTGATATCTCACCAATGTCAAATGGTCCTCAATCATGCAGTATATTCACCCTTCTCAATGTCGAACAGCTCGGCTGGATTTTAGACATGACTGTGTTTCTTGACAGCTCGGAGGTTGTGATACAGGATGGTACCTCTAACACTGTTGTAAGCCCTCGTCTTCAACCATGGAAATGATCCTCCAGTCTACTGCAATCCACTTTGCAATCAAGTAGACCTCATCCAGTGTGGCCTCTGAGGTACTGCTATGTGTTGTGCGTTGAGGAAATATTTCAGGCTAACTTTACTGCAATGGTATAATATCTTCTTCTTGCATAATGTGCAGATAACAGAGTTCTTACCAGCAGTACCATCCAGAAGTACATATTCCATTCATTATGCTAAGCAATGATATATTGCATTTCTGTTCTGTTCTGTTTACACTGTTACCTAAGCACTCGAAAAAATGAAAAGTTGTTCCAATACCAGACAACAACTTGTGACAGCTGAATGCTGGAAACTTCCAATAATGCCCCTCTTTTCTACTTAGATTTTTTTTTCCTGATGGTGTTTTCTCTCCTTTCTCTCCCATTTTCCCTCCCTTCATCCTCTGCCCATCAAATGTGTCCATGGAGAGAGAAGCCAAGCGTCTGTCATGTTCACAGCATGACGCCTCCCTACTCATTATGCACTGGTGACATCATTACAAAAGCAATCACAGGGCTGTGATAAACGGCAGTCTAATTAAAACGACAGGCTGATGAGCTAACGAACAACTGTGTATGCTGAACGCACACACACATACACACAAACACCGACTCAGAAATATGCTGGCAAAGATCCAACAGTGGCTATAAAGCAAACAGTTTATTATCAGGCTCTTGCTACCTGTCCTCCAGCAGCATACAGACGTATAGACCAACAGCTATGCTGCTCTTCACATGTGGCTGATGAAGCTTTTGATTCAGCCAATTCTGAGAAATTTGGGTTGAAGTGCAATTTTGTCAATGTTATTTTTTGGTAGTATTCCGTGCAATGAAACAGGGATAAAATAAAATAAAGGAAGCACTGTGGTATTTGTAATACTAAGGCACATGTTTGTGGTTCAAATTTTAGCTGGAGCGTTTGTGTCTGAAGTTTTATGCTCTCAGGTGCTTTTGTGGGTTTTCTCCTAGTACGTCCTAGTTCTTCCCACAGTCCAAAACATTTATGTCAGGCTGATTGTTATTTATAAATGATTTTTAGGACTGTGTGACATGCAGTTTTATGAGGCCCAGCAGTGAACTGGTATCCTGTCCAGGCTGTCCACCTTTCACCCAAAGACAGATCTAATGATGGTCATGATGGCCAAACAGTTCAATTTTACTTGAATTTCTCCAGAAATAAAGGTCTTTGTCCCTGTGTGCATTTGCAAACTGTAATTGTTGTAACTGTTGTAAGGTCTTCTTCCTAGCTGAGTGGTCTTTCAGCTCATGTTGGTACAGGACTGGTTTCATTGTAGATAATAACACTTTCTTACCATCTTCAGCAGAATCTTCATGAGGTGTTTTTTGTTCTTGGGTTGATACACACTTTTCACCAAACCACATTCATCTCTGAGACACCCATCTCCTTCCTGACCATGATCCTGGAAATTCCCATGGTGTTTATACTGGCATATGCATTTCCACTAGCGGGAGTTCTGGGTTTTTCAGGGTCAGATTATTGACGCGGGTCTTCTTTACCAGGAATGTGATATCTCACCAATGTCCAAAGCAAAAAAGGCTTTCAGGACCCTCTATGGGGCTGAAAAATGCTCCTGTGGTAATATATTTCTCAGAGCAGCCCTGATAAACTTCTGGATGGGGGGGTGGTGCTGTTTACTCTGTGACTGGGTGCTGTGGGCAGAAGGTGTTGTCATTTGGCCACCTAATGTCAGGGGAGGCAATGTGAAGGCTCAGGACTACTGCATGTTTTTGTGAGGGTAGCAAGGGAACATGGGGAGAACATGCAAGCTCCACACAGAAAGGCCCTTTTGCCAACCCCACCCAGGGTATGGGTGCTAATGATGTAGAGACACAAATACACCCCCCAGCACCCACAGCATCCCCTTGTGGGAGTTGAACCCAGAACCTTCTAGCTGTGAGGCATTTGCGCTACCTGCTGTGCCACCGTGCCCCTGAGGCTTTTTTTTTTTGCGTACACATTTAAAAGTGTACTCTGTTGCTCCGCCCCCCCCCTTTTTTTTTCATTATACCCACAGTGCATCTCAGGATAGGGTGGGCTGAGAGGGACACACTGGACCCGTCCTTCAAATCAGGGGAAAACGATGCATTTGTGGGCTGCATCTGAAGGAGCCTGCAAATTGGGACAACCTTTGGCGCGTCGATGTGACATAATCGGCCTTCAAATCCGGCCTTTGAAGGATGCAGCTGCTGAATTGGGACACAGCTGTAGTTTACATGCAACCGTTCCGTCACCATAAATGGAGACACAGTGGCTGAAAGGACCAAGGAGGAGGTTGTTAAAATTCCAGTCTACTTGTTTTACCCAGAACCTCCACTAATGGAAACATGGAAACATGAACATGGAACCTTCAGACATCTGGAAATTGTACCCAAGAATGAACCAGACTTTTAGAAGTCCACAGTACTCTTCCTGATATCTTTGCTGATTTCTCTGGATTTCCCCATGGCGTTTGAGGCGAGTCTTGAGAGACACCCTACATCCATGCCTCCAGGTAACTCAAATGTTGTCTTTTTACCTATCAGAAGCTTTCAAAGTCATGACATCATCATATGGACATAGTAATCTTAGTGTATGTAAACTACTGACTTTAAAGAAGGTATAAAACAAATGTCTAAAAACAATTCTCTCTCTCATATTTTATTTATCAAATACAAATAATTTAGAAAATCCTAGCTGACCCAAAAAAGAAAAAAAAAAAGTGATTTCCTTGATTTTTTCCTTTTAGATTCTACCTCTCACAGCTGAAGTGTACCTACGCTGAAAATTACAGACCTCTCCATTCTTTGTAAGCGGGAAAAGTTGAAAATTCAGCGGCGTATTAAATACGTATTTTCCTCACTCTATATAATTTCCCTGGGGATGATAAAGATTATAAAGTATTATTGAATTGAGCTTTATTGAATGAATTATGAATTATGTTTTGATGCTGCAGTAATGAAACTGAAACCAAGGTAATATCAGAAAAAGCCAATTAGTTCATCTACAAATTAGAGGAACTTTTGGGATAAAATAAACTGTGAAATTAATGGGGAAAAGTTTTATTTGAATTGTTTTTAGCATTAATAATAAGAACATGAGCATGGTAAATTCAATATATTTAATAGAAAACTGATAATCATGATACAAAGTGAGTGTAAACAGTAAATAATGTTAAATTAGCACTGAGTGTTTTGAAGAAAACATTCAAAATCAATCTTTTTGTTCACAATTCCACACTGAATAAGTATTTTCATTACTTGGAAGATTGAAGATAATAAAACTTAGGAGGTTTAAGGTATCATAAAGCCCTGAGTCTTTTGACCTTTTCAGTATATTGTGCTGATGTTGTCTTCAGGTGTGAGGGATTTAAAGAATCAGTCAGGGATAACTTGTCTAATCTAATCAGTGTGAAACAGGGAGAGAAGTTCCTAAGACGTGTCGAGATGGAATATGAGCTGTGGGACTATATACACACTCTTTACGCACCCTGAAAAGGGCATCCCTTAATCAGCCAACTTTGGAGATGAGGTATCACTCAAGGTGAAAATGTGCTTTCACAGATTTTTTTTTTTTTAATGATTTGTTCTTTTTTTCTGTTTTTTTTTTTTCTAATATTTTGAATACAATCGTATTATTTCAGGATATAAAAGACAGTAAAAAAAAAACAAAAATGATAAAATAATACAACATAAGAGTACAATAATAAAATAGAAATTGTAAAAATAAGAAAATCTTTTACGCAGCATTACAAAGCAAATGCAATGAGTAATTGGAGGTTCAATTTTGAAAGAAGGTATGAAGGTTTTTGCAAAGATGAGCTCGTCTTCAACCGCTGGTTTGGGAAAACCTCTGCATCCGCCATGAAGAGCTGGAGGTGGTGTCTGGGAAGACGGAAAAATGGGATTCTCTGAAGAGCCCGCTGCTCCAGCGACCCAAACCAGAATCTCTGATTAAGTTCATGGATGGACTGGTTGGTTGATTGATTGTAATGTTCCCAAATTTCTTTCAAGTAGCCTTCTCACTTATATATTTGTTTTATAAAACTTTGACAACACGATCTGGCATCAGAGCCCTTCCTTGGGGTCTCTTCGGGTGCAGGCTCTCCTCTTTTGTCAAACTCAGAAATAACATGCTCAATAACAACATTTAACAAACATTTATTTATTTATTTATTTCATGACATGAAGAACATTCAATATTTCATAGTAGCACAAGTAAAATTATTAATTGTGTTAAATTTGAAGATGTCATATACATACATACATATGTGTGTGTTTATTCTTTTAAATAAAAATATTAAATACTTCAACAATTTTCTCTCAGTTATAATACTGAGAATACATTTGCATGCTTTTATTATCTATTTGTGTTTGATATTTTTACCTTCCATCACATCCACAAGGTCTTATTGACATCAGTCTTGATTTATCTTCTTAGATGTGATGCTAAACGCTCAGTTGTGCAGAATTAAGTTCAATTTGTGAGATATGGGAAAAGTAAAAATAGACACAGAAAAGAATCAGACACCATTTATTTGCTCATAGTTGGTCTGGTCTGACGGTCAGAGTACAGGAAATAGAGTGATTCGTTTAAGATTCAACTGCATGTCTTACTTCCTGCGTGAACTTCAGGCAGCAGCTGTGCTGTTTTTTTGTTTTTTTTTCAGTGTTTGAACCTGAATGTGTGAATTTAACCAGAACATCAAATACGGCGGCGTGTAGCCATGGACGGGATCCACTTTGTTGAAAGTCAGTGCTTCCACCGCTTGTTTTATAGACAAGCTCCCTGTCATTTTAAAAAAGGTCAAGCTTCTGTTTTTTTCTTTTTTCTTTTTTTTTGCATTGTGTAAAATGAGAAGGACAGTGAAAAATGTGAATAATGTTTAAAACTATTTCCTAAATCCAGCTGCATTAATCAAACATAGTTAGTATTAAAATCTAATGCTTTCATAGATCATGTTTTCATATAATTAATGTGTCATGGTTCAGGCTCATTCCCTTAGATATATGTGTCTGTTAGGTTGGAATATTTGTTTATTTTTACATTTAGTTGTTAAAAGAAAGCAACACACTTTACCACGTAGCAAGAACTAGATTTTTGAAAAATTGGACATATATGCACTATATTAATACTTAAAACTTTTTTATTGCCTTAGTTATAAACATAAAAAAAGAAAAAGCACTGAGAAACTACATGAGGCAGAACAGCAAAGCATGTCATGACTTTTAAAATACATTTATTTACCCAGGGTTTTGACATTTAATTGTTCAAAAAAATGTAAATGCACAATAGATCTGACTAAAATGTCACTATGGAGACAAAGCAAACACACATAATCATGTTTGTGCTTCTCATGAAACCTGAATCCCAAACGCTGAGGAATTGACAGCTAGTACAGGAGCTGCTACTCACGTTAGGGATGTGTAATAAAGTCTTTTTCTTCAATATATTTTCATTAACAAGAGTTGAGGACCAAAAGCCATATTGTTTACTTTGATTTTTTTGTCTGCTCTTCCTGTCGAGGCTCAGTGAAGTCGCCTGAAACAAGACAGATATAGACACATGGTAATATGAAGTTCATGCAAATATGAGAATTATTGATATACGGATCATGTGTCGGTTGATCTGACCCCCACAAACCAAACCCAGTCAGAGGTACTACAGGGCTCTTGAAGTCTCTTCAAAGTAAAAGCCAGACAGCTCTTCATTAATTAATTTCTTCCCATGTTTACTTCTACTTTCTTCTGTCTTAGTGCCTCAACATCCATGGATGAGCTGTTGTTTTGTCCACCACTTTCCATATGTCCTGTACATTAAAACATGCATAAAACCAACTGCCAGCATCTGCTTTTCGAGGTGATACCATGTAAACTGCACAATCAAAGGTGGTGGTAATGCTTCATTCATCCCTGTACCATGTTCACGCAGTGGTAATCCTCATTCAGATGGCAAATGAATCCTGCTAATCCAGGCGTTTTGCTAATCCAGGCTGACATATCGGGATCCATGTCCACGTACTGACTTCTGTGAAGTCTAAGATTTATTGCCAAGAACCTTTCTTTTCAAAAAAAAGAAGTAATCTTCCAAACCCTAATTTCTTTATTTTATGCTTCTGAATCCTCAGATGTTCAGACTTATTTCAATGCATTTAGTTAAAGATAAATACAAATATCTTGTGTGTATTTTGAATATGACACAAGATATTTGATATTTGACTAAATGACAACAATATTGTGAATGAACATGCGCATTCTATTTCCAACATAAAGAGACTGGTGGTGCTTTTCCATTACACAGTTGTCATACGACTCATCTCTACTCGATTGTTCTCGCCTTAGTGTCGTTCATTTTCAGTCACAATTGAGTACCACCTCAATGTGGGTGGGGTCGTCATAGCAACATGGTCTGAAACTCCAGTGACATTATTGCAATACAGAAATGTGGAGGACACTGAGGCATCGTCAGACCACGGTGTTGATCTGTTTGTTACCATTTCTAGTTTGAAGATGTTTGTACAAGTAAAATGCACGGATGCTGTCACCTGGATTTTTAATATAACGGGTCAGAGTTGGTCAAGACTCATCATTGGGAAAAAAAAACAAAAACCTTCATACAATGAGGAGAAAACTGGCTCTGTGGACTTTTTGCCTGTTGTTGCCGGTATCTCAAACAAAAAACAACAACAAAAAAAAAAGACTCATCATTGACATCACTCTCTGGCCAATCAGTGGCCTGCAGTCTTGTTACATTGATTTTAAGCTTGATTCAGGTTTGCAGTTCGAGTGAATTGCTGAACTGTGATCCATAAATATTCAACACTGACTGAAGTAACGCTCTGAACTAAGGTAAGATGAACACATTTAAAATGGGCCGTCTGTACAGCTAAAACTCTGAATTTCATTACTTTTTTGTGTTATAGACTATTTTTTCTGCAATGGTTCCTGCTTGCAGCTTGTCGCATTACTGATGGAAAACAAGGATACAGTAGCAGCTCATGCTGCACAAAGTTTCTAGCCTGTGTGTGTGTGAGCTGCTGGCTGCATCTGCTAGTTGCACACAGTTGAGTCTGATTAATTTTCCAGCTTCTGCTCCAAATCAAAACTTATATTTTACATCAGAACAAAAATCCCGTACCTAAGTAAGTATGTGTAAGTAAGTTCTGCAGTAGAAAAATCTGTCAGTCAGTAATAATCACTTCAAAAAGTGTGTAGAGGTGCTGAATGTATCTTTAACACCTGGACTGAATAGATTCACTATTTTATTTTCTCTAGTTGAGCAGTTGGCAAAAGGCTAGAAAGTTTGAAATAGGCATGACATGAATGAAATCTTCAGAGACTGCCATGAATCTATTTTATTCTTGAGTTACTAGATTTAACAGTCGTGCTGTTTTTATCCTGTGTAACGTTGACAAAGGCTGATGGCTGAAGGCTGAAAAGGATATTCATCTATGCTCAAAAGTTTGCATTCCCTTTCCAAAAACACACGTTTTCTGAATGTCTCCATGTCCATAGAAAAGTTAAACATTTCTTGTTTTATGTCACTTACAATTCCAGATCAATTTTTGGAATGCATTTTTTTTCTTTTTTTTCAACTTTCCTCAATATCAAAATGTACATACCCTTAGCTGAATGTGGGCTGAATTCAAATTCACATGAAGATGGCTTCTGATTGGCTAACCAATATCAATGTCACATCGACACAAGGGTTTCATTGTGTAACATCATAGAAAATACATTTAAAATAAATAAATAAATTTAAAAAATACATTAACAATACATTAGGAAGAGATCTATGCACCTTCAGAATCTAATTCTTCTTTGGGCATAATATCCAGATGCTTTAAGGTCTCAAGTCTCAAATCTGTTCAGACTGTATTATTGAAATTTTAAAAGCCATGGGAGCACACAGCCCTCATACTTCGCAGGAAGGAGATGGTCCTGTATACCACAGATGAACGTGCTTTGTTGTAAAGTGTGAAAATGAACCCCAAATCAACAACAAGATGTTCTAAGGTTCCTTCTTCTCTCTAACTATTCCTGCCTCCCAGGATGAGCATATCATTACCCACAGGAAAACATCTTCTGCCCTGGCATGACCTGATAGTCCTCACTGGAAGAGAAAGCCATTGCTCCAAAATGACCAAAAAATACCAGATTACAATTTTCAAGTTTTGAAGTTGATGGGAGGCATGTCAAAAGGGAAGCTTTCAGGACACCAGGACACTCAGAACAGCATACCAACCTTGAGGAAAGGCTGTGACAGCAACACGTGGGATGGACTTGTGTTTCACACAAAACAGATGGTATTATAGGGTGGCCATGGTCATAGAGCTTGGACCTCAGTCCTCTGCAGAGCTGTTGGGCTTCAAGAAAAAAAAAAAGTGTGAGAGAAAAACAAAAAGACAAAAGAAAAGAAAAGAAAAACATGCAGCTTCATTCAGCTCAGATATTGCTTATGGAAAGCCACCCAAAATGTTTGAGCTGAGTTCAAGGAACCAAGAATCCTATTTGACTTAAAACAAAAAGGAAAAGTTTATTCAACCTCACTTTCAGACTTGAAGGGGAATTAATAATCTCTGCCCTGGATTTTATTACCTGTTCCTTTAACCTGACAAAACAGATGTGAAAGCGTTTCCTTGTCAGTCTATAATCACTTCTACTTTCGTCCAGAGTCTGCTAAAAGGAGAAAAACTTTTACCTCCCCTGAGCTTACTGAGCAACGGTAAAATTCATCACTTTCTCAGGAACCTAAAATAAACGTCTTCACTGCTCATCTCTATTCAAGCGGTACCAGAAATGGAAATATGATAACTTTCTGAGGTTCATCCAAACTTATTTTATCTATTGTTTTAATATAGGGGGAAACATCAGAGAAATGCAAGTGGAGATATTTAACTTTTAAAGAGCTGATATTACTTTGATCAAATAGGATAAAGCGACTACGCAACATGCAGGTTGGACACTACTATATAGCGTAGTGTACATTAATGATAAAACAATTAGATTTTCAGAACTGGAGAAATATATAACTATGCCAAATGTTTTTATGAGATGCAATTGTTATAAGTAACTTCTGCATCTTTCTATAAAGCACCAACTGGAAGTGACGACACGTGAGGGAGTGAGAACCTCTGCACAGACAATCACTGTCCCGTGACCCAGGACCCCCTCCCCCCAAAAATAAGAATAATAGAGGAGAAAGAATATGAAGAGGGTGATCCAAAACCTGGATCATCCACTTCATAATCAAAGTCCTCGTTCTCTGGCTCCATCATTCCCTCAGCTCCTTCCGACTCAAAAACAAGCTGTAGTCCGGACTCCACATTAAGAGATCTCCTCATTTTTATCATGCACAAAACAAAAAAACAACTGCATTATACACTAACTGTACAATCCAAATACGCCAAATATCACAGATCTCTCAACTTTCAAAATAATCGGGTTTGGTATTTTTCTTATTGCCGCTGCCACTCCCACAACCTCGTCCTCTTCCTCAGACCCCAAACGCTGTGATTTGCACCAAACATGCAGCAAGCGCGACAACTATTCAGGAAAAGTGCTGCATAAATTATTAAGGACGAGTCTGGTTTCACGTGGCCTATTAACACAATTTAGAAACTGGTATATACTGTAGTTATAGTGAATGCGTATATAGTGAAGTCTGCACTTTTAACACAAGTTGAAACGGAGACTTAGAGATGCAGCATCTTTGCTGTGATGTCATCGTAATCAGTCGTGATTTAGATGCGCCGGCGCGTGAATTGACTTTCACAGCTAATGCTAAGAACTTGCACAGTGAGGGTATTTTTAACAGCATCGATCATCAGCCTCGTGGTCCTTCCTGCTGCTCTCAGAGGCTAGCTTAACATGGGCACATTTGCATTAAAATTTATGTTTTAGTTTCTTTTATCATAGTCATTTTGAGATGTTTTAAAAAACCTCTTCAGACACACGTCAAGTGTTTATTCAGTTATAAATTTAACCTGCACGTTGCTCTTTAATCTAGTTAAGACACAACTGACAGGGTAAAGAGAGAAAGCTAGTCAAAAAGAGGGGAATGAAATGTAGAGAAGACCATGTGTTGATGGGAACGAGCAGACAGAATGCAAAGTGTGGTCGGAAATATAGAATAGGAGAATATAGACACCAAACACTGGAACAAGGTTAAAAAAGAGAAGGTACCAAAGTGAGAGTGAACTCACTTGAAAAAAATAGCAGGATATAAACCAATGTAGCACATGAAGATAAGACAAATTACACTGAAATGGATTTCTCTTGGTTTTCCTCTCTTTTTCTTTCTCCCATCTTCTCCCATCTCCGCCTCCCATGTCTTGGTTAATGTAACATCTCTTGATGCGTTTCATTGAATGTTAGATGTTTCATCAATGAGACACTGTCAAAGCCATCTATATAAGAAAATGGCCTTGTCTTGTCTTTCCCCCCCATTTATCTCTCCCACTACTTGAAATTCTTCATCTGTCTAATGAAATGCGTTTGGGCATGGATGAAGGAATCCATTTATCAACAAGAGCATATAGACTCGTGGGGGTGTATTACATTATATACGTATTTAGAAGGGCTTAAAGGGAATAACCCACTGCTAACTGAAGTCAGTTGGGAATTGCAGAGCCAATTGTCAGCAACAAGGAATATCCATCTGATGAAGTGAGACAAAGACCCTGATCCAGGAGTTGAATATGTCAGGGACAGTAAGAGGGGTTCAGCGTCATACTGATGGACACTTGGACAGACTTTGGATCAAACTCCAACCCTTAATGTTGGCTGGGAGAAACACATACCCCTTCCTGAGTCTGAGGAACTCTGAATTAATTACGACTCATTTGAACAATTTCCACATTAGAACAAACACAACTGAAAAGGGGTCCCTTAAAGAAAAGACACCAGTAGCTTTAACACTTTCCCCATTCTCTCTCTGCTCACTGTTAATAAAAGACTGCTGGAACCAAAACTACCTTTAAATATATGTTTATTTGTTCGTCAGAGTCATTTTAGGAACAGTTCACCAGTTTACCTACCATCAGCTGGAGCCGACATTTTGTATTATGTCATCAGCTCAGTTGTCGCTAAGATACAGATCAACAACCCAGCATGTTCATGATGGTATCTAGAGATTCAAACACATTTCTCTGTCTATGCTGCATTTCTGACAAATTGTAAAAGTCTCTACAATAGAAAATAAAATGTTGGAATTTTCTTTATACTAATGTAAGAGATGCCTGTAGCTCCTTTGCACAAACTGCTCTCAGCAAGGCAGAAGACAATCTGTTTTTTCTATCATCAACCTACAAACCCATCGTTCAGAGGCAACCTGCAACCCAAAAGCCTGTGAGGACGTGGTCACAGGAAACTGAAGAAGGCCTCAGACTGGGAGGCATCATTGCCATCAGTGAGTGTTACTCATGATATTAACGTCTGTGTGGACAACACCATCCCCACCAGAACAGTAATGTGCATCGACCCACAGCTTCACTGTCACATCTCAGCTGTCTCATCTTCCACCTCAGTCAAGGATCTTCCTGCTGCTTCATCATTGTCTCCAACCACATCAGGAGATGCTGGGGCTTCCATCACCTTCCCCTTCCTGCCTATCTGTCTCCAGCAGTCAGCTGAAGAGGCATCTCGAGAGACTGAACTGGACCAAAGCTGCAGGTCCAGATGGAGTCCTGAAGGCCAAAATGTGGGATTCTAAACCACCTTTTCAACCTCACCCTGATCCAGGAGTTGGTTTAGTTCCAGTGCTGTGGAGTCTCATCCATCCACACTCCACACAGGAAAAATCTCTGTCGCTTGAACATCCCACATCATAAAAGTCTTGGGGAGACTTTTAGTGGCTCACCCGACTAAGCAGACAAGTACCTTCCAGGACCTACTGTAGTTTTCTTATCATCATGGGGTTGGACTTGTCCAGTCATCTGGACAAAGCAAGCAGCACTGTCAGGATCATGTTCTTCAGTTCCTCCAGTGCATGTAAAGCAACACCATGTAAGATTGTGCCCTTTAGCACCCTCTCTGGTTGAGAAGTGGAATTGTCTGTCACCAGTAAATAAATATTGTTGCATCATTGCCCAGCTTCTATTACGAAATAAACTATGAGCCAGTGAGCAAACAAAGAACTTTAGTAATACAGTTTAATATCAACCAAACTCAAATGCACAGGACACGGAAAGCAAAAAAAAAAAAAAAAGGAAAGGCTAGGATGCTCTCCGATTAGCAACCCACCAGTCTGGGATCACACCAGCAAGTTTATTCAAGTCCAGTATTGACTCATGTGCAGGCTCTTGCTGATTGCTCTCTTTTTCTTTCCTCTTCCTCTTCTTGCCTCTACAAAACGCTCTTCACTTTCGTCTTATCTTCATCTAGTTAGTGTCTGGCTAACCCCACATGACCATGGTTGCCATGTTGGATTCTTATGAGCAAGTTTGAGTTGCCTGTCCTTCTGTTTGCTTTCAAATATTGTCAAATTGCTGTTTTTGTTGTGGATGTATTTCACGTTTCCACAATTGCAGTTTGACACACATCAATGAAAACAATAGGAAAGATGTGGAGAAGCAGATTGTCTGATCTGTTGTCATCTGGCAACGTTTCATGCGGGCCGGACTTCAGTTTGAACACAGCCTTATAATAGTTTAACTGCCTGCACTCAGGCTGTGGCGTAGCTGTGATTTGCTTTGTCATAAGTTGAAATATCGCTTTACTACGTAAAAAAACTCCAGAAGATGCAGGTGGATGCCTCCACAATCACATGGATTGCTCACTACCTGACAGACAGGCCACAGACTGAATGGCTGAACCGGTTTAATGGTTGAAGAAGTGGAGATGGTGGAGGAGTATAAATACATGAGTGTTCATCTGTACTGGACTAGAGATGCAGCACTGATGCTGTTTAGAGCTCAATCTGATCAGCAGTCATCTGTTGGGGGAGCAGCATCAGAGCCAGTGACTTAAAGAAATTGAACAAACTGATAGTGAAGGATGACTCTGTTCTGGGGACTGTTATGGAGGTGTTTTTACAAAGGAGGATACTTCATCATAGTTGGTCATAGCTACTCTGTTCTATTTTTTCAGATGCTGTTGTGGTAATGTTGTGCTCCCTGTTGCCTCCTGAACCTTCCCAAGCCCTTCATCTTCTGACCATTCTGGCGTTTACCTGCCCCTGTTGGTTGGATGCTGCATCTGCTGTGGCGTGACTGACCATGTATGTATTTATATTTACATGTATTACATATGCACATATATTTACAGACTACATTATATTCATTACACATCTTTACATATTATATATATTTATAAATTCTTATTCCAGATTTTTGTATATTTTGTACCACGTGTTGTATGTTATACATCTCCTCTGTCCGACATTCCCACTGTCCTGCTTCTTCCTAGAACTAGAATGTTCCCAGGAATCAAACCATACACTCAAAGAATATAGATATGATCATGTACAGAAGTTTAATGCCCAACAAAAAAAAACAAACAAAAAAAAAAAACACACCATCAACAAGAAAAAACATCTAAACATCTAAATAAACAAAATTTTTCCATGATGCATTGTGATTTTTTTTTGCAGAAAATGAGCATGAAAAAAGAGGAAGTAGATTGTTACCTCCCACATAAAGGAGAATTTTATTTCAGATACATCAAACCTCTTACCCAAACATTCCATACATTTCAACCACGAGCTGTAATGATTTTCATCATCAGTCTCCTGGCAGAATATTTCAGACTGACAGTAAACTGTACAATGCATCACCTCTGTGTGATAGATGTGCTCACTACATCATTTGCTCCAGCTATTTCTGCATTGTAAATGTTACAGTTTTGCACTGAGATCTACGTGAACATATTTGAACATGTACATCTTTCAAATCTTTTGATATTTATACTATGTGCATTTTTTTTCCAACCTACATTTGGATTGACTTGTTCCTGATTTCTTTTTATTTCTATTCATTTTACCATTTCAGGTTGCTACCAATGTGCTAATGAGTCAAAAAGTTGCCTTTTGCTGCCATGGTGTTCATTAGCTTTGAGAAATAAAAAGGACAAGCTGTCTGTCTTCATTTGAATTCCACATTTTTCTCCTCCATGTTTTTATTGTATGTTGTTGTTGCTAGGCTACGTGCTGTGTAGCTGTGTGGCTGTTTATGTCATTTCATGGTGTGTTCTTATTGGTTGGTTTGCTGATAGACATCATGGAAGCAGCAACAGGCAGAAACACTGCGAGATGATTCCTCAAAACTGACAATTCTTGATGTCTTTCACAGCCTGGCTTTAACGCACATATTTGATCAGTTTTCTGTCTGACTGAGGTGTGCAATTTCCATTTTTGAGCTATGATTAACATTTTTTTCCCATGAATGCATGTCTTTCGTCTGACAGACAAAATCTACAGTGTGAACCTGAGCTAACATATTACATCTAAGTATTCAACTACCAAGATGCACTGCTGCACAGCCACACTTGACATTCAGTTTAATTCAAATCGAAATACTTTATTGGTCCCCGAAGGAAAATTCAACATGAATGGAAAGGATGGAGGACTGACACTTTTGAAACACTGGAAGCACTCCAAAACATCCTCATTTGGTGCAACGGTAAACTCTTCCAGGAGCTCAGGATGAGCTAATTGTGACCTGTTGGCTGAGGTTCAGAGGTGAAGCCCATGTTAAACCCCAGCATGATGTAAGACGGATATATGAACTCTTAAACTTCATTTCACTCGTCATTTACATCCGTGGTTTAACCTGCACGTGGTTTACATTATGTAAACCACTGTTTTAAGGGCTCAAACGTCACTGCACGTTTCATCGGCATGAAGGTGAGTAGGTAATGGGGAAATTTTCATTTTTGGATGAATTCACTTTAACTGTTGCTGGACTGATGTAAGTGGTTTTCTTGTATCCACATTAATGAGGCATCCAATGTTCAATTTCTTTTGTATATACAAATAACACGACCGAGGTCAGCCTTCTCTACATTTTCTTTGCAGCAGATGGACTGCTTTATTTTTGGAGTTCTGTTATGTTAATGGCAGCTCTTCCACAAACCATCGAGATGCTTGTACAATGCCTTAGGTCCAGGTCAAATCCACAATCATCCACAGCACAAATTAGTTGAAAGCAAAGACATCAATGATGACAACACGTCAGTAACCACTGGCAGGTCTTGGGAGAGAGCTGTAAAATGCAGTATTGGCTTGACCAGGCAATGAGCCATCCAGTTCTCCCTCTTCCAAGAGAGACCGCCCGTGGCCTCTGACAGTTTTACTCTATCCTGTATGGCTGTGCTTTCAATTAATGTGTGCTATGGATCCAATCTGGAACCAGGGAGAATCATACAAGAACAGGCTGTTCGGTAGAGCTGGGAATTAAAGACGTTGCATAGTAACCTTTTTGACTGTCCCTGCAGGATGCCAATGCTGTTATTAGGAAGGAGTGTCCTCAAATCTCTCATCATCTGCCTGGGAGAACGTGTTGATGACCTGATAAAAGAATACATGTATGCCCAGATCTGTTCTGTCTCTACATGATGAGATGCAACTTAATTAATGTTGGGGCTCTGCCATTGGATGCAGTGATAGGACTGCAACGATTTATCAACTGATCAACTATTTTGATAATCGACTAATCAGTTTAAGTTGTTTTTTTTTTTTTTTAGAATAAAAAGTCTTCCAGTTTCCTAAATATGGATATTTTTTTTGGTTTCTCTAGTCTATAATAGTAAAGTGAATATCTTTGGGTTGTGGACTATTGGTTTTGTCTTCTTGGGCTGTGGGGAACCGTGATCAACATTTTTCACAATTTTTCCCCATTTTGTAGACCAAAAGCTGCACACATTTATTTTATTATTTTTTGTTGTATCAGCAGCAAAGTTAATTAAAAAAATGTAATTCTCAATGAAGTATCCATCTTTATTGTGTTTATTATTAATTTGGACATAATTAAAACAACATTGTGCCAAATTTAAAAGTATTTGAATAATTATGCAATTCATAATCCGATTAATCAACTAATTGTTCCAATAGTCAGTGACTAATCAACTATCAAAATAGTCATTAGTTGCAGTCCTAAATTAATCAGGTGTGCCTGACTGCAGTTTTTTCACTTACAGATTTTGTCCTATATTTCACCTCAAGATGTTCCAGAAAGATGAAGCCGATCAAGAGCTGGAGAGTTCCACCATGGTGATCTTTGTTTCTAGAGAGAACTCGAGCCTTCTACATCAGCCCCAAGACATCAGGATCATCATTGATGGTGCGGAAGTCCTGAATTTGTTGCCTTCTGTGGCAGCTGGCGTGGCAATGGTCTTTGGACTCTGTTATGCTCTTAACTTGGAATATCCACAGGGATTAAGGTTCATCTTTGAGGCTCTTCAGAAAATCCTGATGGAGCTTGGTTCTAACATGATGACCCCCAAAATTCTATTTTATTTTATACAATACAATTCTCTCTAACTGCCGTTGCACTAAATCTGTATGTTGATGATCCTTTTAATTGATGGTTAAAATGTTTAAAAACAATAAATAATTTTACAATAATCTGTGGGCCAGCTGTCTTGTCTTTTATAGGAAGTGTAAATTATTTTTGAAATAAAATGAAATGTGAAAAGTATAGTTTGATTATATGTAAATTAATTAACTGGTGTCAACGCAAACATTTACTCATGTTGATTTAGTTCAAGGTAAATACATTAGGTTGGTTCAATAGCTGAAATATGGTTGTATGTGAAAAGATTTATTTGAATCAAGGCAAAGAATTAAGGTTTGGTCAAGTGAAGTAATATAGTTTACATCAACATAAAAGAATCAGGTCATATCAAGTGACTCAATATAGATTCTGTGAAGTTAAATATTGTGAAAGTGTAACATCAATTATTATTTTTTTAAATTTAAGCAAGGTTATCCTTTATACAGTGAATGTCTTCACAAAAATGTCACAATAGCGTCTATAATGTCTTTTCCTGCATGTTTGCTTAAACACATGTAAATGATATTGCTAAGTTTTAAAATGAGTCTCATTAATTTATTTAATACAAACAGACCTTAGCATAAGGAGACATTATTCTCATCCTACACACTAATTCTGTTAATATGTCCTGTCATTTAGGCTTATGCAGATAACCATTTCTAAATTTAAGAGCAAGACAAGAAATACGTACAGATAGATAATTATGTGTTGAACATAATTTATTTAGCAGAACTGCACAGTTCTTACTTTTGAGGTCCGATGCAGGGCTCATTCATGGTGATATCTTGACATTTTGACCCTAAGGCTCTTTTCCTACCAGCTTTGCAGTACTTTCTGAACTGACCTCACTACTTTTTAGATTAATTGACCTGAAAAGATCTCGATGATCTCTTTCAGTATAACGGAAAAATCTCATGTGTTTACGCTGAGGCCTGTCCTAAAAATTATTTTGGGCAATTTCTTTGTTTGTTAAATGTAAGCTGGTATTTTTCAAATTATTTTATCATGAAATCATCCAATATCAATAGTTATTAAGTCATTTTTTTTCTTTTGGTCCTTATTATGCAGGGTCACACTTGATAAAAAATACATCTCCCAACATCACTATAGTAACGCCACATCAATAGTCCCTTCCGCTTGGTCGTTTCAGCAGCAGCATCAATATAATATTGAGTTTTTTGTCTTAGTGAGTGAATTCCCAATTCATGACCATCATGACAGTATTTACCTCAATCTTTCTACTTCTTTAATTTAAGTTCATTTCTGAAAAGTATGCAAGTTCTAAAGCCCAAACTATTGTACGTCTTTGCTTTAGTGGTTTTTATTGGCTGTGTTGAGAGACAGGAAACAGGGCACAGACAGAGAATGGGGAAGACATGCAGCAAAGGGGTCACGAGTCAGGACTTGAACTTGGGAGGACAATAACCTCGGTACATGGGCTGCCTGCTTAAAACACTGGACTACGCAGCAGTCCAAAACAGTTTAAGCCACCTTCAGATGTTGGGGTTGTGTGCTAATCAAACAAATGATCATTGATTGAATGATTGATTAATTGAACCATGGCTGGCCTAGATATATCTAAGCCAAGGTGCTTGCAGCTCCAGATATTTTCATCACAGCCAAAGAACAGAAAATGGCTTCCATTTACACAGAGTTTAAGGTATCGTTAATGCACAAGGTGGGTTCTCTGCAATCTTACTGTCCAATTCCAAATAAAAGGTGATGGACGAGATGAGATAGAGATTCCAATGCTTAACAATGAATGTGCTACATATTCTTTGAATCTTTTTTTTTTTTTTCAATCCTTTCATGGATGTTTCAGATTGAAGATCAGCCATTTGGCCAATTAGAAAGTTTGTGGTTTGAGCCCTAGCCTTTAAAGTCCACATGTAGAAGTGTCATAAGACAAGACATTGAACCCTTCTCTGCCGTCTCTACTGTTTATGTCAGTATTACAAAATGTCTTTGCAAATCTTGACATGACAAAATATGGGATGCAGGATTTAGTTCAATGCCAAGAGTCACTGTTTTGCTGTACCACCTGACATCTGTTAAGCTTCAGCTGGCAGGTGACCACAATAACCATATACTGCAGGATGTTTTAGTGGACTTGGTCATTTATTTGAAGATGTCAAGTGATTCAGGCCATGAGACAGCAAAGCAGGCCAAATACATGATGTCACATGATAAATTATCTTTTTCTTAATGATCCCCATCAAGCCCCCATGCTCCTCGTTCAAATCTGTAGACTCTATGGTCTCCCAATTTTATTGGAAAAATACAAAGAGAAGAATTATCCACATTAGAAAAATCTAAACTTAAAGGTGGTCTGGAAGCCCTCTGGAAGTCAATCAGATCAACTGTTCACATTCTACATGTTTGGGTCCAGACATTCAAAGCCCAAACACTGAGAAGTCACTTTTTTGGACCCGAGAAAGGACAGGCTGCAATTGCTAAAGTTATTTACTTTAACAGATTAAATGAATTGGATTCATAATGTCTATAAAACTTCCAGTTCCCATATATTTTACAAATGGACAAATCCGAATCACTGTTACCTGAAACATATCTATGAATACAATACTCTGCTTCCATTCTCCCCCTTAAAATGGGCTTTAAAGACATTGTTTTCTGTCTGCCTGTGCGTCGGGCAGTGGTGGTGGTGAAAATGGGGAGTTGACTCCTACTGTGCAGTAACTAACAGATGTGCTGTTCACAAAGCAATGGTGAAAATAAAGTATTTCTTTAGGTGACTTGCCTTAGCTCAGTCTGAATTGTTTCAAAAACTTTTGAGATTCTTGCTATATTGACTTTTATGATTTAAGAAAGCTGAGGATTGCATTCAAGTCTCAGCTAAAGAAGGACATCTGGTGACAACAATGGAAGGGTAAATTTGTTTGTCAGAACCTGTTAATGCAGCTATTCTGGTATAGGTATAATTGTTTTTTTCCCTTTCAAAGAAACCAGGGAATTCAGCGCTTCATGATTGTAAATATGCAGCAAAGTAGGTTGAAGCAAACAATTTATTTTTAGTCAATCTGGATCTGCCTGATGATTTCAACACTGGGAAAAGGAACATTTGGGTACCGTCCTGATAGTTTCTCCTCTACATGTGTGTAGGTGTGATATATTTTTTCAGGTTGTTGCCAGCCTTTCCTCAGGCAGTGCAGCACACCTGTTCTCAATTAGAGCTGCAACAGTTATTCACTGGCCCTCCACCCACATTGTCTTAGTGGTACAAAGTCATGTCTATGAGATTAACATTGTTTTGTCCTGAATTAACCACTGTTTCTTGTCTTCTAGGGCTATCACTGCCAAGACCACCAAGAATCCAACCTCTGCTCAAGCCATTCACTCACTTCCTACATAGAGCTCAGGCATAGCAACGGAGCAAATAAAGTTTTACGTGAGTTGGTGCTGATAAATGTTAAGCATCAGTAATATTTACAGCAGCAAATGATTTTACTGCCCAACGATGAAGATGCACGACTAAGAGAAATATGAAGACAAAAAAAGAACAAATCTAAAAAGACTTGTAGTTACATGGAGAGAGGTGCATATCAGCACAGCTGCCAATTCTCACGCAAGAAGTGTGGGACATTTGACGTGCAAAAGTGTGTGTTTTGTTACATGAGAGCTGGTAGCTATGATATCATGGTCCAGCACAGAGCCCTCCACCATCACTGGTCAATTCTGCACTTAAATTCTGCATAACCAAAGTGCTGAACAACATGTCATGTTATTAAATGTTAGCATATTGCATCTGAGTTATTGTTTAAATAAAATAATGTTTTGACTCTCACCGGCCTCCATATGTGACAACATTGCCTCTATTAACCTTCTCCTAAAACAGGGGTCGGCAACCAGCGGCTCCGGAGCCACATGTGGCTCTTTCTTCCTTATGTTGGCTCTTTGTGGCTTGGAAAAATAAGCCACGCAGAGCCGATTGAAGTGTACGTTATTTGTTCCAAAACGTATATCATGTCTTCTTAAGTCAAAGTTTTTAACTTCTTTCTTCAGACCTTGTGCAATTTCGGTGATCAGCATTTGCGACGTTTGACAGCACCTGACATGTCAGCAGGCAGATTTAACAGCCGACATGCGCGGAAAGAACAGCGACACCAAAACTGCACAATATATGAACAAAGTATTTTATTTGTGTTTGTTCGTTTGTTCAATTGTAGCTGTAAATTGTAAGACTATTTTGATCTCGAAAGATTAAAATAAAACAAACACCGCTCACGCCCCACAGACAGCAGCTTACAATCCTGAGTAAAGATGAAAGTGACTTCTTACAGCCCTGAGGTTCAGGAGCAGAAGTCCCATTTACCAGGTAAAATAAATATTCAGGTAGTTATTTTGCGAATATTTATTTTTATTGTTCAGTGAAATAGTGCAATTTTTTCCATTGTATTTTTAAATTCAGGTCAAGGCTCCGCTACATGCTCCGAAAACCCAAAGACTGCGGTCAAGTGAGCCGACACTTGTAAATATATGTGGTCAAACCAGCCAACGTTAGTGCTCTCTTATAGTTTAAGGTCGCACATACATGGTGTATTATGGTAATAGAGCAGAAGCGATGCCCTTGCAGGCAAAAATAAATTCTATTAGCAGAAAACAACATGCATACCTATTAAAAGTACGTATTTATGAAATACATATTATTTTTTGCCTACATATACTACAAGCAGAATAAATATTTTATAAACTAATTCTACTGTAGTTTTTTTGGAGATATATTCAGTCAAAGTATCTCATAATAGTAATCGAGAACAAGTGAGGACATGCATTTTTCCCATTTTCATAAATTTATTTCTCCAAAGCCTTAACAGTTGACAACTAACTCTCTTCAAGATTATATTAAAGGGTCACCCCTACTATACCTGAATAAATGTTTCAAGGATGACGGCTCACAGCATTTTTGTTTGCTAGATGGATAATTTAAGTTCAGCTTTCTAATTCATTTGAAAGAGACCTTCAACTCTGCGATTTTTTTTTTTTTTTTTGCTGTAAGAGTTCAAAATGTGTTCATTTAATAAATAAAATTAAATTTTCTGAAACATGGATGGACTTCATGGATTTCATAAGCAACACACAATTTTACAAGTGTAGAGATACACGCACACACACACACACACACACATATGTATGCGGCTCCCAGTGTTGTCCTTTCTGTGGAAACCGTGTTGAAATGGCTCTTCGAGTGTTAAAGGTTGCTGACCCCTGGTCTATATGAACTATAAAAATGTACATATGATGAATGCACCAGTTTTTTGTGACTCAAACATGATTCTGACAAATTTAATGGCACAGTGGCCTGGCTCCATAAAGACAACAAGCATTTATGGTAGAATATGGGTGTGTTGAGAGTGGGATATGTAACAACTCCATCTATGCAAATTTCCAGATGAATTGTGATGCTGGTATCAAATTCAAAATGAGAAAATATTTGCAAAACAAATAAAGAAACAAAAAACCCAAAACAAAACAAACAAAAAACCCAATAAAGTTTATCAGTTTGAACATTAAATATCTTGTCTTTGTAGTGTATTCAATTGAATATAGGTTGAAAAGGATTTGCAAGTCATTGTATTCTGTTTTTATTTACATTTTACCCAACGTCCCATCTTCATGGGAACTGAGGTTGTATCAAGTTTTTACAATTGTATCAACTCTCGGTGGCTGAATTTTTCAGAGCCAACAATTATAGCGTTTTATTGATTACACAATCAAAAAAGAACGTTTCAAAGAAGAGATTGCCACAAAACTCTGTGACACAAGTGATCACTGATGCAAAACCACATTATGTTGTGAATTCCAATTAGCTGGTGTGCATAAATAAGGTTACAAGATTACACCAGAAATTTCACTGTTTTGCAATCATGCGCTCCATTTGTCTCAATCATGGCTCCACAAGGAAAAGCAATGCCAGAAGGATTAACTTAATCTGATTGCAGTGATACACAAAAATACTGATTGGTTACTAACTAAAACTCTGTTGATATATAGTAGCAGCTGTAATCAGAAGATAAAGAAACAGCAACACCACTGCACAGCTGCGTTGGCGTTTTCATAAACTGACACCACTGATGGTGCACTACTTTCACAAGCAGGGTTATGGATGGAAATCTATTTTCACATAAGACTGTAACCTTTTCCCAAGATCTTGAATAAATGTCTGATAACTGAACATTACTGGTCAGATAAGACAAAGATAAAATGAGTGCAATAGAATGAAAATATTTTACTACATCTTATTTTCAAGAAATTGGTTTTCCATTTACTGCGATGGACTGGCGACCTGTCCAGGGTGTACCCCTGCCTTTCGCCCAATGTGAGCTGGGATAGGCTCCAGCAGACCCCCGTGACCCTGAACTGGAAATAGCGGGTATAGAAAATGGATGGATGGATGGTTTTCCATTTAGTGCATATTCTGTTTTTCTCATATCCAGTGCACAAATGTCGTCTTTCTATTTCATCTGTACTTGTTCTTTTCAGTTTAAAGACTTCCTGCCAGTGGTCATTTGTAAAATATAGTATAGTATAGTTAAAAATAGTGCAACTATTTGAACCTTTTCAATGCAGAGCCAGCTAAAATGATCCAAAATGATACCTTTTACAGGTGAAACTCTGATATTTGAAGAAAAGTAACAAAATGCCCCACAGAACCAGGCATATGGTTAATGAAATTGTAAACTCCGCACAAAAAGAAATTTATTTTATTTCTTTAATTCTGTTGGTCGTAATGTGGATAAAATGATTTGTATTTGGGTGTTGTCTGCTAACCAATCTCATACATCATGGTTTTTTTAAAAAACAAAACAAAACAGGAATTATTTAGGGACATTAAATGTATTTGTCTTTAAAGGTGAGATGACAAGACATTTAAATTTTACTGGGAACAAAGTGTTCCACCCAGCATCGCCACTTGTTAATTGAAAAATCAACCAGGAACAAAGTGGAGCATGTGATTGTTATTGATAAACAACTCATCAATTGGTAATTTGATTAATTTCTGATTAGTTTAAATTCTCAGTGGCAACTCCCATTTATGTGAACCACTCTCTAGAGTGATGCAGCTTCATCCAGTCAGGGTTGTTGCTGCCAACACAGAACTAGAAGGTTCATTTGAATCGTAGCTGGAGTATTTCTGTATGGAGTTAGCAGGTTCTCTCTGTCAGGCTTTTTCCCACACAGTTCAGAAACATGAATGGCAGGTTGATTGTGAATGTGAATGGTTGTTTTTTCTGTATGTTGATCTGCAACAGGGTGTACCTTACCTTTTTGCAATAGACTTCACTCCCTGTGAATATCAGAAATTATAACAGTTGTTGCCTTTTTTCAGTATATATGCTGTTTAACATGTCAATGGTCAAAATGTTTATTTTACCCACACAAACACGGGAAGAACATCCAAACTCCACACACAAAGACTCCTGCCAGGATGTGTGCCAGAAACCTCTTTGCTGTGAGACAATAGTGCTAACAACCAATATGTCTGGGTCAATTTTCAGTTCTCTTCTAATTACAAGTGCTGAGTTGTCTTAGAAAATTTGTGCAAAGATTTGAGCAAGCTGAGGATAAACTGTGTAAATGAAACAAACTCAAAACTCACAGAGCACACCAAACCTCTGTTTGCATCTATCAAGCACCTTTGGTATCTTCCTCTTTCCTCCCATCTCCTGCAGATCATCAGTTCAAACATTTCTCTTTCATGTCCTCACTGACTGCTGCCAAGAAAGAAATAATTGAGTTGTTGTTTTTCTTATTTGATTAAATTTCACCTTCATGGCTAAACCTCATGAAACACCTGCACCTCTGGTTACCATGGAAACTCTACACTTAATAATAGACCTGGAGCACTGAAAGTTAGCAGTAAAATATACCTGATTGTGTTTCAGAGGTTTGGTTGCATTTATAAAAAAAGTTAGCATCTAGCTGTGTTTATCCTTCTTAAAAGTCTTCTTAAGGAATTACAGTATAAACATGGCATTAAATTATTTTGAAGGCTGGCAATGCTGCTTGTGTTTGCTGATACAACAGTCGGCTGTTGAAAGAACCGATTTTTATGAACAGTAACTGATAAATTTGTTACTTCTGGGAGACAAGTAAGTGTTAAAATTCAGTTTAACACATTTCAGTGTATTTACAGTATGGTGCTGATAGGAAAGCACTGGTAAACTATGTCTTCATTCCTGCACTGACTGAACTCTCAACAGAATCATGTTTTGACAGCTGTGACAGACGCTGCTTTACTCCAAGGATTTACATAGTGAGGATGCCTGATGAGGCACCAGTAGGGTGTAATTCTCTTTTGTGCAAATGCCACTACAGGAGAGAGTTTAAATGTGCTTATTTTGTCTTGTGTTGTCACACAACTTTCTACCTTCCATTGACTATAAAGTAAATAGATTTTTAAAAAGCCTTGTAGCTCAACATGACATATCACACCAAACTTGTCACATTCCCCCGTGGGTGTGTCTTGCAGAAACTCTCTAGCTGCAAAAGGTGTTTTTGCAGTAGCCAGAGATTCTTCTTCTTCTTCTTTTATTTTTTTTTTTTACTCTGAAAGTGTTTTGTTGGGTCAGTTCATCTGTGGGTGCAGAAAATGTGCCCTTGAGGGCTTTCAGGGGTCAAGCTTTAGTAGTTTCCATTTAGTATTTTCTTTTGATGTAAAATTTCAAAACATGCACCAAATCAAAGGCTCACAAATACACATGCTTACAATTATTTAATTTTATTTTTTCAGTTGTGAGAAGATTTTCAGGCTTTGTGCTTTATGATAGATAATCTTATGCTTTGAAAACATTTAAGGTCTCAAATACTAATAGTGTTTACACTACCCCTTAAAATACATTCAGTGTATGTATGCTTCAAAGTTCATTCCTTACCGTGCAATTTGCACACAGATGTGATTGTGGGTGTCCATTTGATTTAGCACTTTCCCCTGAAATGATTCATAATTTGTGTCTCTCTGTTGTTGGAGCAATTATATGTGATTGACAGGCTCCAGTGGGTATGGGCCTCAGGCTCATTTCTGATTTACATTAGGTTCGCCGTTTCATGCAGAATAAAGGAAGAGTTGTAATTTACCGATAATGAGGGGAAAACAACACATTGTAGAAGGTAGTTAAAAGGAATTATTGAGACAAATATGAAAACAGAAGTTGCTGTGGTGTGAAATAAAGCCAAGACTCCTTCTTAATTATCTGAGTGGAGAAAAACTCCAGCAGCTTCACAAGCTTGTGGTTGAAAACAAAACAAAACAAACAAAACATCTACATTTTATATTCATAAAATAAAGAATATGACAATCTTTTCTGAGATCTTTGAACAGAGTTGACAAATCAAGGCTGTGTGCAGCTAGCAAATGACACCTGAAATTTGCAGTGAAACTGGATTAATTCTGCTTAATTCTTTGAAAAACTGGCAGATCAGACCAGAAAGGATGCATGACGCCTGTACGCTGCTGCATGTCAGTGAATCTGAAATGGGATGTATTTTGCCTCTACTTGCTGGTCTGAACCACCAGGGTGAAGTATGGATAAGGTTGAGCCTCCAGGGTTGTTAATGATAGCACAGGTATCCACCTGTGTGGATGTCACCCCATGCAGAGTGAAGGATTTTGGGTATTCAACCACTGTGTGCAGTCCTCTGAAACGCTAATAGGGCACAGCCCTCAGAGATCACAGTGTTGTCGGTTGAATATTGATTGTGCTGATTAAATAAAAGTTAGCTTGTGCTTGGCAGAGGAAGAATGCAGAAAAAAGAGAAAACAATTAAAAAACAACAGGCAGACCTTTATTCACAGAGATGTCCATACCAGAGCAATTTAAAGCGAAAGCTCCAACAGCAGAACAACAACATGAGTGTTACATACCTCAGGCTGATAGGAACGATGGAGCTCAAATCCTCACTGTAGTCGCTGAACTTTGGAAATGCAGCATACAGGATGGTACACTTACTCATTAAAGCACTGCCAGTAGAGATCTACAAGATCTGCCTGGCAAATGATAATAATGGGAATTTCATCGTGAATGGAATTATGGAAACCCTCATATGGAAAAAATGATAGTTACTAACCACAGAAACCTCAACTAGTATTTTGTTGTACCTCTTTTGACATTTATAAAAGCTTCAATTCTTTGAGGCATAAAATTCACCATGGAAAAAAATATTAACATCTATAAGGTTCCTAGTTTTCTTGTACAGATCAACTTGACAACATGGAGCTTTTCCAGGGTCAACTGTTTTCACTTTGGACAATTAATTCTTAATCAGATTGAGGTCTGGAAGGTTTGTTGGCCAAATCATTTTAATGCCTTTCCAGAAGGAAAGCTTTCATGCATTTCATTGAAAGATGCATTATTATTAATTAATTAATTAGCCGTTTGACTCATGAAATAAGAAGTGTCCAAAAGTTCAATGTAACCGATGCCTGTAGAATTAATGACTGACATCTGCCCTGATTATTTCCTTGGTCTGCATACCATCAATGATTTTTGAACTGTTTTTTTTTTTTTTTTATCATGCGCTATCTTTATATATTTTACTTTACCTGCACCAACAAAGGTGTCATTATCAAATCCTTTCCTGATGCAGATTTATATAATCCACAAACAATAACTGCTCTTCCTCAATTGTACTTAACTGGGGACCACATCAGTCCAGTTCTGAGGTCTTTACACTGGCTGCCTGTCCATCAGAGGATAGACTTTAAAGTTCTGATGCTGGTCTATAAAGCTCTGAATGGTTTAGGACCAAAATATATCAGTGATCTACTGACACCATATAAACCTACCAGACCCCTCAGATCATCTGGCACCCTTCATTTTTAATTCAATTAATTCATGATTATTTTTATGTTTTATGGAATTTTATTTGCGTTTTGTGATTTTATGTAGCTGTAAAGCACTTTGAATTGCCTTGTGTATGAATTGTGCTCTACACATAAACTTGCCTTGCCTAACCCCCCATATCTGTGACAGTGAAGTTTAGACTGTTTTTGAACTCCCAGATCAGAAAATAGTGCTGTATGAACACACTCTCATTTACTCTCCCTCACACACATCCAAACAAAGGAGAAAAAAAGAAACACGAATGAGCCAGAGTCAGAACAGCTGCTATTATGGAGGCAAAATAAAACTGATTTCAAGGTGTCTCAAGGTTCTATACTGGGCCCATTGTTGTTCATAATTTATTTAAATAATCTTTGTGACAATTTGTCTGATGCTGTGTCCCATTTTTATGCTGATGATACAATAATTTATAGTTCATAAACTTCACCTTGAAAATGCCCTGAGTTATTACAGGCAGCCTTTGACTCTGTTCAGCTCAGTTTGACTCAGGTCAAGTCGGTACTGAATGCAGATAAATCAAAGCCGTGCTATTTTGAAATGGCAAGCAGCTTCCATATTACCTTCCTAGGTCTCAAACTGTTCTTGGGGTTGAAATTGAGATTGGTCACATCTTATAAATACCTGGGCATTCTAACTGATGAGAACCTGTCCTTTAAACTGCACATACATCAACTTGTTTCCAAGCTGAAATTGATATTGGGTTTCTTTTTTAGAAATAAATCATGTTTTTCATTACGAGTCAGAAAACACTTGATCACCACCACATTTTTACCTTTGTTGCACGATGGAGACTTGTTTTTTATGAAAGCTCCTCATCAGTTTCTAAAGAAACTAGATATCGTTTACCACTGTGCTCTGTGTTTTACTACTGGTTGCTGCTATCGTGTACATCACTGCTCCTTATATGCTGTTGCACATCATCCTTCTTTGTATGTTTGTAGACTCTCTCACTGGGTGATTTTTATTTATAAATCTATTCTTGGACTTTTGCCTTCATATTTGTGTTCAAACATGCACAGAAACCTAAACCGATACGGCCTACGTTATACGTTATATAGAAGCAGGTCCTGAGAGTCAGAACTGAACTGGACAAAAAGGCTTTTAAGTTTTCTACGCCATCTACTTGGAAGGACTTGCAAAAGGACTTGAAACTGACACATTTTGTATCCCTGAGAGAATTCAAATCAATTATAAAAGACATGGAAATGTACTTAATTGGATCATGTGACTGTACTTGATTGTATTTTATTTGTGTCTTTTGTACTTGGTGTAACCATTTGGTTTTTATGCTGCCATCTTAGCCAGGTCACTCTTGGAAATTAAATTTTAAATGTCAGTGATTGTTTTAAATATTTTTTTTATCCATCCATCCATCCATTATCTGTACCCGCTATGTCCTGTGCAGGGTCACGGGGATCTGCTGGAGCCCATCCCAGCTCACTTCGGGGGCGAAAAGCAGGGGTCCACCCTGGACAGGTCACCAGTCCATCGCAGGGCCATATTTTTTTTAATCTGGTTAAATAAAGGATATTGATTGAGTGACTGATATCAACTTGTTTTCTTAAAAGAAACATTTCTTCTTCTAAAGTTCTTCTATACCCATATTGGAGAGGGGTTACTATTGGGAACCTTTGCCAAGCTGTCTGTCTGTCTGTCTGTCTGTCTGTCTGTCTGTCTGTCTGTCTGTCTGTATGTATGAATGAATGAATGAGACTGTGTCAAAATTATTCATGTCTGAATCATGAAAACTGTTTAACCTGCATTAAACAAAGTCATCTGGTCTAAATAAAGGGAAGTGGCCCAGAAGCATCGTTGTTACAGACAGATCGCCTGGTTTTCAAGGAAAGGGAACAACATAAGCTCTGTCAAAATGTATCAGGATTTTAATTACTGGATTACAGTGGGACAGCTCCCAAAACTGTTTGTCCATTTGATCCTTAAGACAAAAATACACACACAACAAAAAAGAAAGGTACCTGATGAGGCATTTCCATTTTATTTTATTTTAGGACAATGTAAAACCTACAAGTTCCTCAAATAAATGTACTCGAGTCATGGTAGAAGAACATTAATGTGGGACTTGTTCATCCATAACTGAAATTTAACTTGTTATTAGAGATCATTTTATCCACCCAGCATTGCTTCCATTATCTACACCCCCTTTTCAGCCCTCTCTGAAGTAGTAAATCTTGCAGCAGAGTTTGCAGTGCCACGTGTACCTGGACATGTACATGGTCTGTGCTTTCATACATAAATTCTGTGTTTTGATCAAACTTCATATTTGCCAAGTGCATTTTAAAACTTTTTGAAACTGTCTTTGCACATGCTCTAACATTCTACAGGGGCACTCTGTTGACTTGTATCTTTGATTTTGAAGATATTTTAATCAATACTGAATCAAATATAGAAGAACATCTGTCTGGAACAACTTGTATATCCAGTACTGCATTCTGAAAAGATTCCATTTTTATTAGCCTCTAAAATAATACGATACGAATATCATGTGACCATCTTCCCTTTTATTTTTACATATATTAATTAATTATCAACATTAATATATCACATCATTACACACACACACACACATATATATGTAAATTTATACAGTCTTAGCTGTTATTTTTCCTAGTAAAAATGAAAATGGCTCCTTTATCAGTGGTCACTGCCTGAAATCAGCACTTCACTGCAAATTGTAAAAAATTGTAAAGATTGTAAATCTTTATCAAGAGCATCATACCTCATGTCCTATAATTTGGTTAATGCTTATGCCCTTCTCTTGTAGGTATTAGGTCATTAGGTATTAAAAGTAGATTATGAGCTCATTACAGGTAAATAACCATGATGTAATATTCTTCTGTGCAATTTACACAATGTCTAAAAAGCTCAAGGCTGTCTGGACCCATAACAAAGTCATCATGGATCCCTGATGTATCATTAGATGACAGATTGTATGTAACTTTCAACTGAAACAATAATGAAGCAATCAATGAACAGCAAGGACTTCAGGTCAAACAGAAATTCCCAGAGAGCCGTAAACAGCAGGTTTGTGGTGGACACAAAAGTTCCTTAAAAATGATTCACACAAGCCAACTATATGTGGTTACACTGCATTCAGTGCCAAAATGCATAATTCTTATTAAATCATTTCTAAAAGATGAAAGAAAAATCACAACCATGTGTGCAGCATGCCACACAATCACATCCAATATGTTACTCATCTGACATTTCATCAGTGATACGAAATTGACAAACACGAGATGCCAAATATGTATTGCAAAGAAAAAAAAACAGAACTGAACTAAAAGCACAGCAACGCTGACTAAACCATCCAACTAAACCCTGATATTAAATACTGGCATGTCTAAGAAATATTCTGAGCTGTAAACAAAGTAAAAAGAAAATCACATCACAGGCTAAAGTAGGTTAACGTGTTAGCCAACAACATGACAACATAGATTCAGAGCAGCAGAGTTTCTTTAAGAGGGTGGTTGGGTTGGTTCTAGCTTTTTGGTGGCCCTTGAAGATGAAAACAGGACAGATTAGTGAATCTGACATTCAAATTAAAGATCTCAGGCTGACCCAAGTAAAATGAACCTAGCTGCCTATCCTCTGATACACATCCGGGCCACTTTTGGTGCATCGGGCTCAGTTATGGCACCTGTAAGACCAGGGGTGGAAGTAAGCTGGTACGGTCCGGTCCTGTCCGGTACTGCGTACCACTAAAAGATTCAGTTGCAGTACTCAGTACCAGGAAGATGGAAGCGCGGCTGCCTGCTATCAAGCGCTCATTCAGAACCTGCTCATGCGCATCTACTTCCAAAATGCAGCGGTTGCTATGGGGATGGGTCCATTTGATTTAATGCACTGGCACGTTTTCCACACTTCGAGTTTTTGCTCATGACCTCATGATCTGTTCTTAGAGACTTCTATTCTGGTTGTTTATCAATGTTTCAATTAAAAGAAATAGTTTTCATATTGTCAAGTGTCTTTAATTCTTGGCCTGCCTACAGGTAGCCTTCAGTAAAATATTGAAATGCTTTTATTTGTTTGAGTTTTAACTTTGCTATTTTAAAATGCATGAAGTGAGAGGTTTGCTAATAGTACTGGCAAGAATTTAAAACTATTTTGACTCCTGTGTAAGACTCAGACAACACTGGTATGCTGGTTATAGTATTTAATTTATTTTATTCTTTTGCAGTTAATTCATTAGTTCTAAGCCAGTTCATTCCAAGAAAATAAATTTCACACCAAATATGTTCATGTAATGCCAGCTCATGTTGTTTTCTGTTTGACCGTTTACACAGAGGTCACGAGTTTATCAAGCAGAGTAAAGAGACAATTCAGACTCACTTCAGAGCATAAACATCTTGTGTTTACTTCTGTTTGACCTGTGCTTTCAGCTTTCAAAAGTTTTCAGGGTTATTTTCCCACCTCCTGATAGCGCTTCGCCTCACATCTTCCGGAGTGTTGAGCTGTGCCTGAAGTCATTCCTCCAAACAAATGGGACCAATCTGAGATCTTGTTCCAGGAGTGAAGATAAACACACATGGGGGTGCGGATGAGCCTCAAGTGTAAATTTTTCCAGGAGGAAAAACATTTTTGTGGCTTTCACTTTTCCTTCTGTCTGTCAGCAAACATTTTCTCCCACTCCGCCAGTCCTGCTGCCTTGGCTATGTTGCTTATTTCCCTTCCTTTTGCTTCTCCTCTCCATCTTCCCCTCACTCCTCTTCCAGCGTTCATCCTCTCTCCTCCTGCCTTCTTTCTATGGATAATTCATCAGCATTCCTCAGATCTGCTGTCTGCCCGCCTGCCTACTGTGATTTCCACTGGGACTCTTTCAAGGACCATTCCCACCTCGAGCGGGAATTAGAGCCACGGCTACAGAGGGAAATTAATCACAGCCGCCTTATTTTAACCGGCATACACAAACACACACACAAACACGCAGAGGAGACTCCAAACTATGTTTTTTTGTTTGTTTTTTCCTTTAAACTCTTGCTTTTTGCTTCAACTCCCCTGTAGTTTAAACTTTCCCACACACTGTTATATGTTTCATATGCTTGATCTCAGTTAAAACACACACACACACACACACACACACTCTGTGGCCTGTCTTTGATCACTTGTGTCCCTCGTGGCTCAGCAGCATACCTGGACTGCAGCAGCCATCAATGGTTTTTTTGTTGCATTCTAAGAAACAGCCACTGTTGCAATATTTAGAGGCAAACACACACGCGCACACACACGCACACTCTCATGGACCCAAGAAATGATGCCCCATCATAACATGCAGCTCTAAGCGATTCTATATCCCAGTAGATGAGGAGATTGTTTGACGGCCACTCTGGTCATCATCTAAATGATGATGTGAAGTGGAGGACATAAAGAGTAGATAAAGAACAGAATAGACACGGAGGGTTTGGAGGGTTTCAGACTTCTACCATCACAGCTGGATGCAGCAGAGCCGCACTGTAGCGAAAATGTGTGTGTAAACGAGGGGAAAATCAGGTATTGATGAGCGATTGAGTGGCTCCCTGCGTGAGCATCAGAGGAGGGTTAGGGAACATGGTGGATGTAACACTAAAGGCTCTTGATGTGTGTGTGTTGAAATTGTTAAAAGATGAGGGGGAAGACGCATTACTTCTCACAACTACCAGGAACAACAGAATACAGCATTTAAATCCAGCCATGTTAGACATTCAGCAGCTATTCTAGTTTTACATATTACATGTAAAGCACAGAAAAGAGCAATTAAATACTTAAACAGAAGATGCATTTTCATTTATCTTCACTACGGCTATATGGCTGTGTCTTTTACTCAGGTTTGAGATAATGATTTAAGGAAAAGCAAGAGGAACTGACAATTACTGATTAACAATTAGCAAACTCTTTATACACAAGCACTAATGTTCCTCTGTTGGTTTGTTTTTTTCACAATTTTACCTATAGATTTAAAATTATTTGAATTTTCTTCATTTTTTCTTTCATCTTAATGCCTTTGTAAAGCATTTTGAGTTGCCTCTGTGTATGAAATGATCTGCATTAAATAAACTTCCCTTTCCTAATGTGATGGGACAAAGAGGATGTTGCTGGATGAGGGCTATAATCACCTACACCAAACCAAATAACAACCACTTCTGATCAAAAATGCTTTCTGTGCGTGTTACTGTGAACAGGTGTCATCTTGAGAATCAAAATCCAAAATCTGAAGCCCAAATCAATCTCACCGCTGTTGGTGTGCTTGAATGGATTCAGATGGGAGTTACGGCCAGAACGACTGCTTCCCACATTATTTCAGTATTAGTCATAATGTTCATTGATCATTATAATGACTTGAATTGCATGTCATAAGTTAACAAAATAGACAGCTTTTGTCAGTTAATGGATACTGGAGAGAATTAGGATTGCTAACATCGCTAAACACATTTATAATAGGCTGTGTGAATTCATGTTTGTAATTAGCATAAATGTCAGTGAATACAATTCTCTTCTCAGTTTAAGCTTGTCTCTGTTGGATTATAATAATAATATCATATAAATGTAATTTACACCTCTTTTAAGGCCCTGACATTTTTATTTTACACGTTGTCTGTTTGCTATGATGCCAACATTCATGTATGAAAATGATCATAATGTCCAAAGACTTGAATGAAAGTCATTGCTGCTCCAAGATCAGGGAGGATCTGGAGGTAATATCATGTTTAATCTGTTTACTAACAGTAACAGAGATGCTCTCAGTTAAATTCAAGTAGAAAATTAAAATGTGTTGACACATTTTTTCCTTCTTGATCTCTGACATTGAGGACCTGTGATGAATACTGCTTTACAATGTGAACAATGAGATTCTATACTTCTATACTATACATTCTCATTGTTTTGCT
>JBAMYA010042000.1:0-14966 GCA_037176975.1 Arrhamphus sclerolepis | reverse complement strand
ATTATGCTGATGAGAAAAATCATAAAATGTGCGGTGTTCATGTCTGCAACAAAATAAGTCAAAGTAAAAATCAATGCAGCATGTATACGTCATGCATATGCTCTGTACACATACATACATATGCAATTAATAGTGGCCAAGGACGTCCTCTTCCAATCATGTCAGAGACTAGGAATCGCACCATGATTGAGAAAACCCATAACCAAACTAACTGGACGTGAGGGCTCAGTCCATATTACCTAGTATTAGTGCAACCTTAAAGAAGTTTTCTTTGATTTTCTTATTCAGTTCATGAGATACAAATAGATCTGCCGTTACTTTTTGATGTTCAACAAACACCTCAATTATTCTCTACAATAGGCGCCCAAGTACTTCTGAGATACTTTTGAAGAGGTTTTATATCACTTTTTCTTTTTGGAATAATTAAGATGTTAAAGTCATAAAAACGTCCCATTCAGTGCTGTCTAGAGAGAATTTAAAATGCATCAAGAAAGATCAAGCTTCTTTCATCAAACCCCTGAACATTCAGTCATTCTGATATCTCATAAGATTGAAACACATCTTTTGCTTCTTTCTGGAAAGTATAGTTTTATTTCTGCAATTCTCAATAATATTTGAATAATATTGTTAAACCATTAAGTTATTTTTATGTCTGCAGGCTAAATCCCCATGCCTTTAACATCCAACAAAGAGGAAACAATAGCCTATATACCATGAGAAAGTAGCCTAAATAAATAAATAAAAACTAATGAAAAGAAATAAATATCAAAGTATGTAAATAGATTAGAAAAAATGTTTTAACGTAGAAAACTCAAGAAGATGTTTGTGTTTCGAGGAAGGAAACGTCAGAAACATCCTTGGTGACTTTTGCTACACAGATGCCTGAGTTTCCGGGGTGCACCTGAATGCACCAACCTGTGAGCTCAGATAACTAATCCGCAAACACACAGAGAGGAAACGGATTAACACAGATCTTTTTTGTTGTCAGAGTCTCAGTGTGTTTTTCTCTTTCTGAAGAAAGTGTAAAAATGTGATGATAGGACAACTTAATCTCAGGACAGGACAATTTATATCAATAAAGTTCAGGCTAAACATATGGATAGCCTAATTGCGCTGATCTGTTTGTTGGGTCAATTAAAGATGGTTCTGTTGCTGGTCCCAAAGACTTAATCTCACTCAGTTCTGTCCCTGTCTTTTGTACTCCTGCTGGGAGTGGGTATGACCTGCCTGGGCCCTCAGGACAGCCCGATCAGGGCTGCAGTGATCAGGCGCTGCACCATCAGAGGGGCTCAGGGGCCAAATGAAGCCACGTGTCCTTTGCCCATGCATGGGTTTATATGCTGGTATGGATACACTATTGATCTGCGGAGATAAAATGACGTTAAAACTGATTTTCAGCTTCTCACCCTGATGGCCTGTTGAATGAGGTTAAAGCTATGATGCTTAAAAACAAACAGACAACGTTAAATTAAGCTTCACTGTTAAAGACATTATATCAGGTACCGGTAGCCTGGAAGGACGGAATGATGGCATGAATGACATAGATTTTTATTTTCTTCCACTGTCTGCATGTATATCAGTGGACCTGGAAAGAACCCAATATTTCCTTATACGTGGTGGGGATCCACCTGCGCTGGGGCTGGTTGGGTGGGCACGGGACTGGACTTGGACTTGGGTGGACTCGAGTGGTGTCGGGCTGCAGCATGACAGGATTGGGGGAGGTGGGGGCCTCTGGGTGCTCTCCGAGTGCACTATGTGGGAATTTATAATATTAATAATATATTAAACTATACTAAATAATAAACTACTCTATTAAATAATATTATAAGAATATTATGTATGCACACACACACACACACACACACACACAAATAAATTCATAGTGTTAAAATATTCTTTTCTCTCTTTTGCATGTGTTATATTTATGTTTCATACAATAGTTTTTTGACATATCCGGAACGAATCAATAAATGTGAAATACCAAATTTAATCTTGCAAGAGACGCAAATTTCTTGTGCATATGTGCAAGTGATCGTGAGCGTGCCTTTCACCAGCCCAGACGTAGATAAAAGAGGAAGTATGCAGTATCCGTGAAGGAGACAGGGATGGGGTGGGGTTTGTGGGGGGAGGAGGGGGAGGGGGCATGAGTTTGTCACGCTGACAGGCTCACAGCAGATTCCGCTTTTATTTTGAAATCGCTCTGTATTTATGTCTGCGACTTGGAATTGATTGGAAGAAGCTCCAGGCTACCCCGCGGTGCACTTGGCGGCACACACAGACTGCGCACCGCTCCTCCATGGATGGTCGGAATCTTTAATAAACTTCCTTGAATGACTTTTATTGGCAAGTTTGTGAGGGGCTTGTTATCGATTGGCCTCTTTTTTTCTTTTTTTTTTGGGTGAAGAGTCCACAAACGCGCCACGTTAGAGCGGCCTGAGACTTCACGCCTCTCGGGAACTTGGGCCAAAAGGGACACTTGAGGTGTTGGCGCACCTACCTATACGTGAACACGCGTTCATCTATTTATGAGAGGACCTTTTCTAAAGGTGAGGACTGTTCTCACAAAGACACAGGTACGACTTTTGTGTGTTCCTGACTGATTATCTTTTCCAGAGGTATCTCTAGGTGTGCTTTTACTGTTTGTGTGTGCGCGCGGCTGCGCTCCTTTTGCTGCCCTGAGACACTTTCACTTTCCGCTGCTGAGCTGGGACATGCATTACACAGGAAGCGCAGGAGTAGTGGCAGTGCAGGTAGCTGGCGCTTTACCCCAAACCTTTGATGGTTGTTGAGCCAGAAGCGACACCGCAAACTTTGCAGAACAGCAGGACGGACACCGCAGCAGGCAGTTTGAACGAATCATTTTCAAAACTATAGGAATAGTTGGTAAGTTAGAAAAAGGAGAATTTTTCAGGTCACTGAGACAGGAATAAAGAGTGAAAAAGCGTGAAAGCGCAGCGCGTGTTTCTATTGAGACTTCATAATATTTTCTGCTTGTTCAGAGAGCGACAGTCATTTCAGAGCCTCCCAGCTGGTCCATCTGATGCAAACCTAAATTTGAAGGCATTTTAATCCTATTCAGCAGCGCAGGATAAACGAGGGAAGTGCGTAATAGGGGGTCCGTAGTCGTCAGGCTTTCAGTCTACAGGACCCCCCGCTGCTGCTGAAATCCTTTCTGCGCCGCTGTTTGACCAGATGGTTGATGATCCAGACCACCTGCAGCCTTTTGCAGACCTTTTGTTCTTGTCGAACTTTCGTGTAAATTAAGGTTAAAAAATTATATATATATATATATGTAGCCTATATATAAAGAGAGAGAGTCAGCCCCAAGAAAGAACTTGTGCGCCTGTGCGTCCTCCTTCACTCTTTGAGGTTTGTGAGGACCAGTGTGAGCATTTTTTTTTTTTTTTTTTTTGGACATTTAGGCCCTCTCTCACGCTGCCTCTAATGTTATATTTAGGATGAGGTTTAGACATGCTCTGCTGCTGAATAAGGTTCAGGGTGTGGGCCTGCAGTGGTCAGTGTGACCGTGGGGTGACGCATTACTGACCTGGCTGGTCAGAAAGTCAGTCTGCGCAGCTGCATCTGCATGCGGTATCTGATTTGAAATGAACGCTGCTTCCTGCGTGCCAGCTCGTCCACGGTAGGCGTTTATCTAGCCCTAACTGTCACTGAGAGTTTGATTCAAGGTTCTTCAGTCAACTGTAGGGCTCCTTCCAGATTTCACTGTCAGTGTCAGAGCAACACTGCGCCTCTTTCCTTTTCCTAATGCAGTTTGGGAAGAAAAGGGATTTCCCTTTTCTAATAATCAAAGTATGGTAAATAAATACATAAATATGGTTATTTCCTTGATTTTGACATCATCGTATTACAGACCTGCAACACAGTCCAAAAGGTTGGGCAGGTGAAATTTAGAGCTTGTTTAAAAATGATATTTAAGGTGATATCAACAAGGGGTTGTAATGATGGTTAGGTACAAAAACAGTATCCATAAAAGGCAAAGCCTTAGAACAGCAGTTTTTGTTTTTCTTTTAAATTCACGCTGGGATTGGAGAGGACCAACATCACATTCTTTAATACGTCCCAAAATTCCAAGCACTGCCCCTGCAGCACTTCATAGTTTTCAAACAGGATGCTCTTGAAAGAAAGTTGTTTTTCATTTGAAGGATGCAGGGCCTCTCATCCTGCTGACAACAAAATTAGTCCAAAACCCATGTATGTGTTTAAGCATTAACTATAGTATGTGGACTTTTGCAAATATGCAATCTTTTTTTTTTTTTTTTTTTTTTTAGCCCTGTGGCAATAACAAGCTGAGAGGTCCACTTTTTTTTGTGTGTGCGGATGCAAAGTCTGAGTCTGTTGAGGAATTTTCCACTTTGTCTTAGTCCCTCAAGGTACTTAAAAAAAAAGAAGAAGATAAAATCATGTCACTGATCTGCTGACAGTTCCCCTTTTGTCATTTTAAATGCTGGCATTGGTGAATTTCAGCATTTGATATGCAATCATGAAATATAGAGTTAAATATTTAGGAGATCATTTCAGTCTGTTTGGAAGAGGAATTTAACATGCAGCGTGCTTTAATTACAAGGTCTGCACAGTTCAGTCATTTTTGTTTTGCTGAGGAACGAGCATTTGGGGTCAGTCATTTGTAGATCTTCACAGAAGCATGTCGGTTGGCTGCCACAGAGAAAGCCACTTCCCCAGGAGGGAAGACGCTGAGTTATAGTTTGCTGGCTGCTCAGTAAGGTGCGATATGCAGCTGTGGAACACTGGAATAAATTTAGCAAAAAGATATATCATGATGCTGACAAAGGTAAAGATATGACTAGGGAAATGAAGAGAAAGATTAATTAATATGTAAGAATGAGATGTACAGTACAAAAGAGTGAGTTATAATTCAGATTATTTACTCTCTAAATAAGTGCAGAATATAAATCTTCAGTAAAATCAGGGGAACATTTCAAACTTGTTTTGTTAACGATTAATTTAATTAATTCTCCATCAGTCTGTTACTCTGAGGTGTGGCACAAAGACAAAAATAAAAGAGACACAGCAAAGTCTTCTGGGTATGGCAAATCTACCAACTGTATAGATGAAACCTATGTGTTTTCTGCAGAAACATCAGAAGCATTCCTGGGCATTACTTGACTTAATTGTAATAGGAACATTTTCTTGACAAGTTGCAGAGAGCATCCAGTGGGTTTCTGCTCTGATTCTCAGCGAATCCACAGACAATGCTTCAACCTTCTCTGGGGTGTTTTCAATATTCTGTCCGACAGGGTTGGACAAGCATAAGAGATGTCATAATAGAAAGAGGATGCACTTGTGTACAACAATAGCCCCATAAGCACAGTCCTCGGGAGAACTATGGTCTGATGCAGGACCTCTCTGGAAGCAAGAAATGTATACACTTAACTTTTGTCTCACTCATCTTTGCCCAGTTTTTCTGCAACTTATCTGGATTCTCACGCTGTGAAACTGAGGAATCAAATATATTTTGCATCGGGTAACATCTGTTATTTATATTTCATCTCAAAAGCAACTTTCCAAATACATACGCATCATGATTTGCATAGCATCCTGACCTTATGGAAATTAATTTCAGCTATCAGACCATTTAGCACGTCATTATAAAAAAATAAAAAAAATGCTTATTTGTAGTGTCCCGCCAACAGAGGCTTTAAAAAACATGCATTGATGAGCAGTTGTCCTTCTCTGACCTTTTTGTGTCTGTCTCTCTGTTACGTCTCTTTGCGCTTTACAGCATCAGAAACATCAGGACATAACTTACTCTGCATGCCACTCATATCACAGTACAAGCCATGGCTGTGTCTCTTTTCAAGTAATACAATACTGTTCTAGCCGGTCTAGCAGTCTGCACTGTGAAGCCCCTGCAGATGGTTCAGCAGAACATCTGGTTTTCCATCAACCTAAAAGGATACATGTCACTCCATGACTCATTGAACTCTACTGGCTGCACATGGGTGACTGAAATTCAAGTCTCTAATGCAGTCTACGGAGTAACTTCGAGGTTTGCAACCAGCCAATTAATCTTAGTCATAAAGGCTTATGCTCCTCTGGACCATACGTTCCTTTCAGCAAAATCATCTTGTACCTCCATCCCTGGACCATACTGATCTCATTTGTGTTGCACAACTGTAGAAAAGCTACAAAATGCTGTCAGAGAAGGAGAACTGCTTTCTTCTATCGAAGATTCTTAAAGAGAACACTTGATATTATGGCGATGTGGCATGTTATAACCAACCTGGGACTTTATGATACCTCACCTACATTTATTATACCTCTACTCGGTCACATCAAAACAAAGCATGAGGAAGATTAACAAAATAAATAAAAGGAAAAACAATGCCTGAACAACTAAATGCCAATACTTTAACAGATTATTGAAGCTATTAATGTTAGCTCATATGTCTGAAAAAGGCATAACTTTCACTTGCTTTGCACTTCTGAATCCATCTAATTTGCAGTTTGTCTTTTATCTAGAAAGAATTACCATTAAATGCTTAAGCCAGGGCGCGACTTCCTCACTTGTAAGTCTGCTAAAAGACTAAATCTGATATAATATGTTAATAATGGAGAGGGTAGTTTGGGAAACCAGGTGGTTTTAAAGTATTCAGCACCCTAACTGTCGCCCTTTTATTTCACATCATTATGACTTTGGCTCGACTCTTTGGGGTCATTGTCTGTTGTCTTTTAAATAAAATCAAAGGGACGTTTTTCTTGTATTTCCTTTACATAATTGATTTAAAGCCAGCCAACTTTAAGCCATGTGTGTTTCAAAGCAGAGAAGTCGGAAAAAAAAATCAGCATTTAAAACGAAGGCCACCTTTCAAAAACAATATTATTCATTGGTGGTGTCCTAATGTAAAACATTGTCCACACAGAGATAGTTACACCTCTTTGGTGGTTAACAGAACAATACTCATTACTCATTACATCCAGAGACAGATTTATGACAAGAGGCACGGGGTTCCAGGAATTCCAGCTTGTATTATTTTTAGACATTTACTTACAGGCAACATGGAACATAAACTGCTGACATGTTTTTTCTAGCATTACATGAGCTTCACATGTTACACAAGAGCATAAAGGCAGGTATGTTTTTCTTGTCCTTTTTATTATTTTACCATTCCTCTTTTCTTCTTCTACTTTTTTCCATTTCATTAGTTTTTGGTGCCATTTATTGTTTTTCTGTTCTCTGCTTGTTTACCTGCCCGTCATGATGAGTTAGGTGTTAATCAGCAACATCAAGGACATACTTATATAGCACCTTTCTAGTCCGGGAACCACTCGAGGCACTTTTACAACACAAAACAGTTTTTCTCCCTGTTACACACAGTCTCTCTCTCTCTCACACACACGGACACATTTATTAGATCAATTTATTTATTAGACAGAACTATTTCCATAATTATTCCTATTATTCCTACAATTACTCCTGTAAATTAAATTACATCGAAAAGTTAATGTACATGTAGCCGAGGTGGAATTTAGTATTACAGTTAGCCTAGCATGTTTTTCAGTTGGGAGGAAAGCCTCGCAGACACAGGGAGAAAATGCAAACTCCACCCAGAACGACCCAGCTGAACCAGCAAGATTATGGTTTGACCCGCAGAAGGGGACGGGACAGAGACTATGGAAGACAGACAATGTGAAAGCTGTGAAATGACCCAGGACAATCTGAAACTAAGATGAGAAGAAACTCGTCTCACCGACCAGCAGCCTCGGCCTGTAGCAGCATAACTCAGAGGACTACAGAGTTAAAGGCTTTATTTAAAGGAAGATTTTAAGCCTAATCTTAAATGTAGGGAGGGAGTCTGCCTCCTGGATCAAGGCTAGGAGTTGATTCCATAATAGAGGAGCCTGATAGCTAAAGGATCTGCCACCCTTTCTAGACCTACAGACTAGACATATTGCATAGTCGTTAAAAAATGCAGACATTTTCTAGGAATACACAGGTGCATTATTATCCCTGATTTCATTTTCAAAGTCCTTGTGCTGTTAAATGTCATTTGCTTCTGCCCTGGTCTTCCTCTTTTTATTGACCATCTGGCTTGGAGCCACCTATGTCATTTAGTTAGTAGGATAATTGCGTTGTAAAACAAGCCATGACTTGACCCTGAAATCTCCAGATCAGTCTCCTGGGAGAAGACAGACCTGTCGAGAAAGGTTTTTATAACATAGAGACGATTATCAGTGGATTATATTAATCATTTTATAAACTGGTCTCTTACTGGTTAAACAATTTACTTTTTAGCCAAATTACTAATTTTGAAATTGAATAATGCAGTACCTGGCTCCCATCATTCAGCTAATTTAGGCACACTGCATTTTTCCAGGCTGTTTTATGACGATGTAAATTAATTGTGTGTGGATTGTTTTTATTTTTTTATTGCTGGTCAAAAGTGTAGTGGGTGAGCAGCATCTCTTTTGTTGTGCAATCAATCGGGTGGAAACATCTTTCTGTCTCCACTTGCCATTTATTTGCAGACATCCATAATAAACTGGAGACACAGTCAGCCCATCATGATAAGCTCCTCAGTGTAAAATACTAAAACACAAAAAGGAAGTGAAAACTACATTTGAGCTAGCAAAATCTCAGAAACTTGCTAGCAAAATAAAAATGTGCCTGAAGTCAAGGCTTTGTATTTGCAAATACCCTTGACACATCACAAGGGAATATTATGCTTTTATAGACAAAAACAAAGTCATTTGTAATGAGGCTACTGACCACAGAAACAGCAGACTGGTGACACAGATGTGGTGTTCCCCTCCAGTCTGCATGTGCTCAACAGGTGGTGCTACCATCACACAATCCAACACACAAAAACAATAAAACAATGACAAAAATACAATAAAGAGTATAAGGATCAGAATAATAACAAGATGAATTATTACCCTGTTAGAAGTTGGCCTTGAACAACTATTAATCTCAGCAAGTCTCTGGCCTTGTTCCAGTTCAGGGACTGCATCTCCTGAAGGCTTCATTTGAGGGCTGAGTGCATCACAGCATCAAAACATGTCATGTCAAAGTATCCTCCAAATATGTCCTACAAGTGTTTCATTTTCCGTGGCTGTGAAGGCTGCTTCTGATGAATGCGTACCCCAAGATTCATTGAGCAGATGGCAGATGGTTGGGGAATACGGTGGTTCTGTTTATTTTGATGCATCATTTGTTTACATTTTTCTACATCAACCACTGCGCATCACATCCAGAAATTTCCCTTTAGTTCTTCCTCTAGTTCTTCTGCCTAACAGCTCCATCTCAACATGTGTGCTTGTTCATAATCTTATCCATCCATGTAACATCTTCAACCCTACTACCTCCGGCTCTTTTTTCTTCTAAGTCCCGTATCTTGTTCACCTCTACTGCGTGCATTCTCACAGTTCCACCTGCTCACCTTTCATTTACACACATTTATCCTCTCTTGCTGTGACTCACCTTCATTCATCTTCCTTTTATCACACACTATCCATGCAGGTTTTCTTCACCTGCTCCCTACCCTCACTACAGATCACAGTACCATTCACTTATCTGTCAACCTGTCTATCACCATGGTAGACAAGAACAGGATTGGAGCTCCTCCTTGATGCAGTTCCACTTCCACCAAAAACCTACTACTACTACTACTCCTACTCCAGATTTCCTCATGCAATACCAAGATTCCTCATACACTTTCCCGAAATTTACAAAGACAACTGCAACTCCACTCATGGACTGTCCTGCAGCTGTAGAGCACCATGGGTTATAGGTACAAAAGCAACTTACATTTGCTTTGCATACATGTGAAGGTTTAATTTATTTGATTCCAACCTGTGTTTTAATGCTGACATGGTTTTGTTTCTGACTAAAGTTAAGTATTGAAATTTAGGTAGTTGACAAATCTTCTTTTGTGGCTTGGAGTACAAGTTATTCTGAATACACAAATATCTGTGAAATACAAACATGCAGGGAATTCATGCATTCATCATGACATGACATTTGAAGTTGAATTCTTTTATTGACTTTGTTTTTATGGAGCCACCATTTACTTTCAACAAATTAGCAATGTGTAAAATTCTTAGGCACCCATGGTCTTGTTGTTTTATCAAAGTTTTAATGCTTGTAGAATCATTTTCTAATGGGTCTCATTGGCCTACCTCACATTTTTCTGAATTAATCTTAATGAGGAGACGTTAAACAAAAGTAGCTCTTCGCACAGTGCTGTATATACCACCATCATGTGATACTGAAGAAGTTTGTTTTATTTTACATATGTCTGTGAGATTAGCTTGGCTTTAAGACTTTTGGCTTTTTGCAAAATCCAGACAAAAGATCCCAATGGGCCCCTCCATACTTTGTCTTAGCTTTTAATCAGTGAAGCATGGTCTCCAGTGTCCAAAATAATCCTTCCAGATTTGATCTACTCAACCACAAAAACAGATAATAAAACTTTATATGCATTTAGTATGATTGACATGTCCCCTGCCAGACATAGGATAATAGTCAAGGGAGTTACTGAACACTATCGGCAACTCAAATCTACACAGCTTTGACCCAGAATGGTTTCACAAATGCAGAAACTTTCCATCAGTGTAAACCTGTGGAGTTGGTCATAATGGAATGTGATAATATTTGTGTACAACATACTCTCATATTGTGTAAATGTCCCTCTTTTTTCCCACTCTGAATTCTGTTGAAATAGTAACCCATTTCCTTTGCTGGAACCAAGTTTAATAGTCATTGCAGTTTCTTTTGGATAAATGGACTGATGACAGAGTTTTACTTTTACATGCAGTTTTGTTCCTCAGTGTTTAAGCACAGTTTTTTTTTTAAACTGCTCATCAAAATATATTAAATTACAGATGTATAATTAATAGTACATTAAAATGCAGACTCGGTTTTAATTTGAAGGCATTCACATCCATATCATTGGAAATGTTTAGGGATTACAACTCCTTAACGATGAAACTGTTTTTCAGGGCGCTCAGAAGTACCTGGACAAATCAACATAAACATTTAAAAAGTCTGCAACTCTAGACATCACAAAGGCACAGGTTTCCTCTTTTATGGTACTTTTCCAGACTTTGTACTGCAGGTCTTCCATTGTTGTTTGTAGTTCGGTATTTTTGGCTTTAGTACTTCAGCAGTGACATGTAGCTCAGTTGTGTAGAGCTCAGGTGACTCCTGTGAGCTTCTCCAGAATATTCCACTTCTCAATGTTGAGAAACTCTCTCTCTTAGCTGTTATTGAGACGCATTATGATTAACTCCTGTATTTGTTTTTAAATAAGGGAACTTCTCTGTATTCTCTGTAGGGTCCAATCATTAAACATAGTTGTTGTCATGGATACACCACCCTTTTTGTATTTAGAAGTGAACTTACCAGTGCATTTATGTTTTCCCAGAATCCAACAAATGTTCAAATGGGCTATTTCCATTGTCCCTGCAGTCTCTCATGCATTTTTTTGTTGTGTGTGTTATGTAGTGCTTGATTTATGGCTGCAATTGTTGTCCTTGCAGGCTATTATTGTAGGGCCACCACACAATGGGCACCTTGGTGTCATTTTGGCCTGTTCTGCACCTCTAGAGTTGCAGAGTAGCTGTATTCTAGTTTCTGTGTGCTGCTTGGACAGATTAGGGGAACTGGAGTTGTTATCCCTATTATAGAAAAAAAACGTATTTTTATTTTTCTAGACATGTTATCTGCTAATTAAGATCGAGGCTGAGGCCTGCCACTCGTCCAGTGCACCTAAAGCTCTTGTATAAAAACTTATACAGAGAAGTCAAGTAGCTGAACTGGCTGAGTGTGCACCCCTTGCTGCAGCTTGAGTGGGGTTCAAGTCCTTTTGCGGTGTTTCAGGTCAAAGACCACATGTATTGCTGGGTTTAGTGCACTGCATAGTGTGAGCATGACATTCTGGCAGACAACATGTAGTGCACGCTGGATAAATATTGCCAGCATGTAAGATGCATCTGCTGGGGAAGAAAAAAAGAGTCCTAACACTAGCTTTGCTAGTGAGATAGGGAACCCTGAGAGAGCCCTGAATGTGTCAGTCTGCTCTGCGACACACAGCAGACCTGTGCTGCACTCTCAGAGGGCAGGAAATGACGGCCCAGAGTTAACTTTCAACTTTTTCAGCAGCAAATCTTAAGCTTGCCAACAAATTGTGACATAACAGAACCAGTTAGAAAGCAATGTCGGTGGTCTGCCATTGAAGTGACAGCCACTTAAACGAATGAGATGAAACTACAGTGGTGACACCATCATATTCCCTCTGAAATGGCTTTTATGGTTCTGTAGTAAAGTCAGTCATTTGCCACGATGACTGAGGCTTAAGGATGCTACACATCATTGATCATATTTTGTTATTTCAGAGCAAGTTTGGAATTAGCTCTTGGAGTTGTATGATATTAATAAAGGTAGAAATAAGCAAGAATGTCAGCACTTTTATGTCCATTAACATACATTTTATCCCCTGAGAAAGACCATTTTACATATAAAATAGTTCCAATATGAATTTGAATTGAATTTGCTTATTGTATAATTTCACATGATTTCTCTGATCTTTTGAAACATCATTTGTTTGCCCAAAGAAACCACAATTTCAAGCAGTTCATGGGGATGTTTTGGGTGCTTATACTTTTATGAGAATAACAAAATGATGTAAAACATCTCTCTATCCATCAGTCGTTTCCAGAATGATCAGTGCTTCTTTCCATCTGTTTTGCTTGTTTACCATATTTCATTCATGGTTCCTTTACTGTTTCTCCTTCATTTATTTACAGACTGTGAACAGTAGGAAGCCACAAAAGTGAAAGATCCGTAGAAGCGGCAAGCCACAACAATGAAGACCTAAAGCCAGGCGACCCATGTGTGTCCAACTGAACACACACACTGAAGAGTTTCAGACGTTGTTGCGTGTGTGTATTTGTGCATACACACTGGACTGTGTTTAAAGCACTGCGGAGCTGACGACTTGAGACAAACAGAATGGTTCAGCTGTCTGCTTCAGTGTGTCTGCTGGGAGGCCTTTTAGGTAAGAGACTTATCCACCTGTTTGTGTTTGCATATAAGCGCATGCACATGTTTTAGCCCCTGTTGCTGAACTGGTCTTTGTATTTTGTGTACAAAAAAAAAGTAAAATAATTTGCTGGCAGCTAAAAGATCTGTCTGAAAGATGTTATTTCTACTTGAAGATTGTGTGGGAGAAGATGTAGCGCTGTGTTAGTTTGTGTGTGTTTGTGTGTGTGTTTAATTTGCCTCCTGCTGTTCAAAAATGTTCCAGAGTGTTGCATGCATGCTGCATCTTATATGTGGTAACTTGATTATGTTTTGGAGGATGAGCAGCTGGATTTGGGGTGGCTGCAAAATAACAGCACATCCAGCTTAATTCCAGCATTTGGAAATTTACAACTCTGTTTCTAATTTTTTTTTTTTGTAAACTGGCATTTCTCGTAGGGAGAGTAGGAACTGGGGAAAATATGCTGTGTGCATTGATTTGCTGATCTGCTGCTAACTAATTTCATTAAATCCCAGCCAGGAGAAGAGAAATTGAGATCAAAGTTCTGTTTTACGAGGCATCCTGGCCAAGAAAGCAGCAGCGACACAGTTACAAAACAACCACATATTTGAACAGATGATGATTCAATTTTAAAAGACTTCAGAATTAAAATGTAAATCAAAAATGCGTTGCCAGTTATTAAATGAGAGGCCAAAACTCAAACAAACATGTACATCCTTAATAATGTGCCCCAAAGCTTTGTTGATTTCAAGCAGTTTAGAAACTGATTCCATTTTGGTTTCTGTTTTAGACACTTGTCCTCCAGAGTCTAAGTCCACTTGTTAAATACAATAAACACAATATTGATCAAACATTACATTACATTATAGAGTCAGCAGAGCTGATCTTTTTTAGCAGGTGACAGAGGTTAGGGCTGGTGGACCTAGAGGACAGGACAAATACAATTAAACTTTTTTTTCCAGACAGGGATATTTAATGAACTGAATGAAGCATGACTAATTGTTTTAGAGAAGTCTGTGGCCTGGTGTCGTGGAGGGGCAGGAATCAGGCTTTTATGGAGAGGTGGTGATTGTGAATGAACACCAGGCGCTGCTTCTGCAATTAAGCAGAGGGGAATAAGGGAAGGGAAAGAGAGGAAGCTGGCCTTGGAGGAAGAGACATGGACTGTGACGCAAACTAACGGTGGCCCATAAAACAGGGTGCAGGGTGCACTTGGTTGTGCTGTATACAGAAAATTATCACTCATTATTAGTACTACTAGTATTATTATTATAACAATTATGGTATGGAAGACCAGAAAAGTTTATTTTTCTAACAGCTTGGAAGTTTGATTCACTAATCATTCAACTATTTCTGGAAAACAAATATGTCTTTAAGAGATGCATTTTGCATCATTCACACTTTGAAGGAATTTAACTGCATTCTCAACAAAGAATTGAGAAATAAACTATTTTTGAAAAATTTTTCTTCAGCTGCTTGACCAAGATCAGCCTCTAATGTGCCACTCTCAGTCATGTTAGTGAACTGCAGCCGACATGAGGGCAGTCTTTTCATATGACAGCTTGGACGTCACCAGCTGTCGCTGGCTGCAGATAACTAAAGATGCAACTTGAATTGATCTAAATAAGTGAATATGTGCTGTTATAGGACATTCTTCTGTACAGTATATTTGTTAGACGTTGGTTGCCTTCCAGCCAGAAGACACCAGATCAGTCCCCAGCTGCGTCACATGCTGAAGTGCCCCTGGGAAGGACATATTGTCCCATTGTCTCAGCCTTGCAGGATCTATCTATCTATCTATCTATCTATCTATCTATCTATCTATCTATCTATCTATCTATCTATCTATCAGCTGTTCTATACAAATAGAACTGTGTGTGTGTGTGTGTGTGTGTGTGTGTGTGTGTGTGTGTGTGTGTGTGTGTGTGTGTGTGTGTGTGTGTG